>QLSR01000552.1:69357-122475 GCA_031780015.1 Citrullus colocynthis
AAAAAAAAAGAAGAAAGAAAAACAAAAAAAGATTTTTTGTTTTGAAGAAAGTGTTAAAAGAATAATAACTAAAACTATAAAATTGTGGAGCAGTTCATTAGAATCTTCCTTCAGAATGGTGGTAGCTATCGCCCAAGCAATCTGTTAGATACCTCCTAACAAAAATTCACTCAAGAACACGACAATGTGGCAATATATGAAAATATGAGGAAATATGCTATAATATCATGAGAATAAGTAACAAGGTAACCACTAGCCTTTCAAGAGGGCTAGACTCTCCGAAATTCCCAACTAAGGAAATCCCACAAAATTCTTCACCCTTGCTCCTATCCCACTCCCTCTATTTATAACTAAAAATCCTAACAAACTTACTATCCAATTACTAATATGCCCCTTCTAATAACCATACTAATATTCCCCTAATAACCCTATTATTTATCTAACTAGGGATCTAACGCAGTCACTTGGTGAAATTCACACAAGAAAAGTTTTTGTGGAAATAAGTGATTGCTAGTAAACCATCATGGGTTGGCCTAATGGTAAAAAGGAGACGTAGTTTCAATAAATGACTAAGAGGTCAAGGATTCAATCCATGGTGGCCACCTACCTAGGAATTAATTTCCTACGAGTTTCCTTGACACCCAAATGTTGTAGGGTTAGACGGGTTGTCTTGTGGGATTAGTCGAGGTGCGCGTAAGCTGGCTTGAACACTCATGGATATTAAAAGAAAAAAAAGGTGATTGCTAGTATCTAATGTGGATTTTTCTTTCATATCCATGTATTTCCAAGATAAGATAGCTTGTGCACACTACAACTATTATCATGAGACAACTACTTGAACCTACTATAGTTGCCAAGAAAATTTGTAGATTTTTTAAGTCTAGATAAGTGACCACCATGAACTGAAACCCTACCCTTCTGATTGTTTATGTGGTCTTTATTTATTGTTAATGATCACTAGTGAATCTTTGATGATTGATACTATTTGGATTATATCACAAGCTATGCTCATTTATGCTTGAAAGCCTTTTATCTCTTTCTTCCTCTGTTCTTTACATGATTTTAGACTTTAGTCCATTGGATGTGAGTTGTATTGTTGGTCAGCTGTCCATGCTTGGAATTGGGGATAGGAAAACATTTTCGATCTAATGGCTTAGATCAAATTGGAGGCAATTACTTGTGTTTTTTTAATCCGCAGTCCTTTTATCTCGCAACAATGCCTCCATCCCTCATATGCAGTATTGCAGACATCTCTTCACGATTCCATCTCTGTTTCCTGAGTTTGTTTGGGATACATGTTATGCTCTCATGTATTAGATGTATATTTTAGTTTTAGGACTCTCTCATGGCTTCTTTCTGTTATTGTTACTATCTTTTTAAAGAAACAATATTTCATTGATAGAATAAAAGATACAATCTGAGATGAAAGTGTCCCTATCTCAGAGTCATAGAAAGACTCTCAATTGGAAGTAACGGAAGGAGGAGAGCAGCTGCCAAAAGCTTTTGAGCAGAAACGGCTTTGAGATCTGCAGTATGCAAATCCCATTATTAAGTTCCCTCCAGCCCTCCACTGGTTGTGATCTGTGGATGAGGAAGCTTGATAAGGGAGGATCTTTCATCGTGCTAACACCCTTTCTTCTCCTGGGAGAAATATTGACAGGGAGCTTTAGAAGGCAATGTGGAAAGATATTTACCCTAAAATGTTAAAGCTCCTCCCACGGGAGCTCAGTCACACATGTCTCAACACCTCAGGCTGCATTCAGTGAAGATGCTCATGGCTGACCATTTCTCCAAGTTGGTGCCATTTGCAATCACACAATGAAACTCAAGCTCATATTTTTTCCTCTTGCTCTTATACAAGCAAAATCTGGACTTATCTCCTCACAGCTTTTTGATGGTCAGTAGTTCTCCCAATAATGTTTTGTCATGGTTGGTTATGATTCTGATGGAGCATTCGTTCAAAATGGCCAAGAAGATCCTATGGCTGCATTTCCGTCGTGCCCTTATCTGGTACCTATAGAAAGAGAGAAATGGCAGAATTTTAAGGACAAGGAGAAAACAACAGAAGCTCTCGCTGATATCTTTTCTTTTTTCTTTTTTGGCCATTTCTTGGTGGAAAAACTCCCTTCTAGTAACTATAGCTTTACTATATCTTTGTTTCTCTCCTCTCTCGAGGTTATTGTATTTTTGAGCATTAGTCTCTTTTCATTTTTTCAATGAAAAGTTTGTTTTCTTTTTAAAAAAAGAAAAATAGTAGCTATAGATTTAGTTCTCTTACCTCCAACTAGAGATGCCATTTGTAGTTTCTTTGGATGAGATTTTTGTCATACTTTGTATATTTCATCTCATGAATGAAATTGTTTCCTAAAATGGTAAATCTCATTATTAAGTCTTTTCACACCCTGATTTTCTTCTCTCTAACCAAATTTCCTACCAAACAACCCTTACAGAATTGATCTGTGGCACAACATGTTGATCTGGGCCAAAGTAGAAAATGAATAAAATTAAATAAGTTCCAGTTGAGCTAAAACTATATAAAATATTAGCTTATCTAGCTGTGGCTCTTAAAAATGACTGATCAAAGTTGACCTAAATAATTGAATAACGTTGTATAAATTCTCTCAGTTAATTTTTCAGATTGCATAAGCCCTTCCACAGTTCACGTGCTTACTTTATTTTGGCCCTTCTTTGCAGGAAGGATGCTTCTAAAGTTTGGTATTCAGATACTCCGATGCCTCAAAAGGTACGTTTTGAATGTTACCTTTTGTTAGGTTTCTATTTTTCGTCCTTGTGGCTTTGATACATAAGGCAAGATGTAATACCCCTTTGCTATATTAATCTTACCATCTCAACATAATAGTTTGGTATAGAGCTTAGTGGGTGCTTTTATCTTTCTCTTTTATGGCAGCATTTGTTCCGTAACATTTGTGCTGCCCTTATGCTGGATAGTTATGTGTATTCTGTTCTTTATGATACTTTCTTTATCTAACAGGGGCAGACCATTGTAGTTGTTGACGAGGAGGAAGCTTTGGCAACGAAAATACCCGAGCATGAGGATACATGGTAAATTATATGTGCTTATTTCTTGAGTCCATTGACAATCAGATTCACTTGTACAACTTTTGAATTCAAACTGTGATTTACATATTTGTGGTACTTTTCAGCATGAAAGAGGCCAAGATCTACTACCCATCGAGGTATATTACAATTTTCCATATTATTAATGCTCAAGTATCTTCTCTTTGAATCTGTGCTTCTCCATGAAAGTGGTTTTTTTATAATTATATATTCTGCTAACTGTTGACAGGGATGATCCAGAATCCGTCGAAATTTGTTTTGAAGATATAAAGTGTCTTGACCCAGAGGGTTATTTGGCATCAACGATCATGAACTTTTATATCCGGTTAGTAGAGCACTATTTGAGGACTTATGGAAGTTTATATTGTTTTAGTGTTGAAGGGTACTTTATGCCTTTATCCAGCAAAGACCGAAGAGTCTTTTTTGGTAATTTCATGGCTGTTTCAATGTTTGATTGTAGCGGGAGGGCTTATAATAATATTATTACTACCTTAAAAAGTTGATCGTTTGTAACTTTTCAAATCTTGATGAAAAGTTCTATTTGCTTGTTATATATGCAGGATTTCATTGCTATCTTCGATTCCTCCCCCCCTTCCCATTCTTTTTTAGTGGAAATTCTGGGTATTGATGCATTTTTGTGTTCCATGTGCAACTTTTCTTCTCATGCAGGTATTTACAACAGCGAGCAATTTCAACAAATAAGGTGATATGCAATTATCACTTTTTCAATACCTATTTTTATGAGAAGCTAAAGGAGGCTGTGTCAAACAAGGTGACTATACACTGTTTTCGAGGGTGTTTCAACAGAAGTATATTCAACTGTTATGTATACTTTTCTGTTCACGGTTGGCTATATATGCTACTGTCCTGATCATCAATAACAATTTAGAAGTTTTATGATCATTCTCTTGTTTCCTTCTTCTGAATATCATTAGATGGTATCAGAGCCACGATAGTCTACTAAGTAGTAACTAGCTTGACCTTAATTTTTTATTTCTTCCGATGGCACAATCCAAGTTCAGAAGTAATTGCATCCCGTGCGTCAAAGAAAAGTTATTGTTTCTTTCAACATGTATTTCCATTTTTGCATATGTATAGTTTCATATACTTTGTATTGTTTTGCTGTACTAAAGCATTTCCTCCTTCAAGTTATTCTTGACTTTGAATATTTTGACATGTTAAGGGGAAGGACAGAGATAATTTTTTCGTCAAGTTCAGAAGGTGGTGGAAAGGTGTTAATATATTTCAGAAAGCATACGTACTGATTCCAATCCATGAGGAGTAAGTTCCTATGGTCACCCTTTTTATACTTTGCAAGTTATTCTTAGAAGAATATCATCATATTGATGATTGATTGTGCTATTTATTTCCTGTAGCTCTTACATTGTCTATAGTTTTTCGATTACTCCTGTCACTGACCACGTCTGGGAGGCCCATGGGCAAAGGGCAAGCTTTAAATTGAGATGCCTTGATTATCTAAAATATTAAGGTGTTTGGTAGACAACCTAGATTCTGTTTTATGTTTTTAGATTCACCAAGTCTTCGGTAGACAATGTGGATTCTATTTTTGAAAACCATTTTCAGATTCTGTGATCTAAATAGTGCAAATTCTGAAAACAATGTTATTATTTTTTTAGTGTATTCAGATTTTGAATTTAAAATTCCAAAAGGCATAATTATATTAAAAAAATAGAAATTTTAACAAGTATAGTATTTCATATTGTAAACTCAAGTATTTTTTCTTAAATTAAAATGTATATTATAGAATGTATTATAAATTATATAAGATTACAAAATAATAGTCATACCAAATTTTCAACATTAAATGTGCGCATAAATTAATAATTAATATTTCATATTCAACTTAACATTTAGTGGGTAACTACAACTAGTTTTATAGTTTATTACATATTACTAAACACATGTAACTGAAATATTATTTTTGAATCTTCTACCAAACAAATTTATGAAAACATGAAATACAACTTTATTTTCATATTTCCGACCAAACAGACCATAAATATTCTATGTGTTTTTGTGTTGTTCGAATACATTTTTCTTTAAAAAAAAAAAAATCATCTGTTACCTAGATTTTTTAATTTATCTTGTGGTTTCTGATGTGTTCAGTCTCCACTGGAGTTTGGTGATTATATGTTTTCCACAGAAGGAAGATGAATCGGGGCCCACTATACTTCATTTGGATTCACTGAGACTACACTCTAGCAGATCAATTTTTGATAACATTAAGAGGTATGTTAGTCCCCTTTATGACAACAATCAAAATTTCTTCAACCATCTCTGGAAGGTTTTTGATCAATTATGTCGGTGAAATTTATTCTACTATATATTGTTTTCCGGAACTTCTTTTAAATATAATGTTAAGACGTTTTTCAAAAAACAGTTAAGATCTAATTTCATAAATTGTTATCTGTAGTTTTATAAAAGAGGAATGGTGCTACTTGGATCGAGAAGTTGCTGATTCAGATCTTCCAATGCCACATAGAATATGGAAAAATATCTCTCGAAGAATTGAAGAGAAAATAATCGAGGTAGTCTCCCTATCAGTTATATTTTGTGTATCTCTAAACCTGTAGATGATAGTAATTTGTCCAGATTTATTAATTTCTAGCGTATCATGCAGACCTATGGAAACCAGAAATTGAAGGGGAATTAACAGAAACTAGTATTGGCATTACATACGGCAAATGTTTTGTTGAACATGATAGGGTCTTAAGTAGCCTCGAAAAGTAATCCTCCAAGAACCAAGCTTGTGAATCTTTTATTAAGATGCTAATGTGCCTAATACAAGAGGAAAAGACTCCTATTTATAGAGTTTTATTACGATGGGATAAAATGGGAATTAACCTAGAATATTACCCAATTAACTCCATTCTTCCTACATCAGAACACCTTTTCATATATCAATTAAAAGTTTGTCTCTTGTTAAAAAAATGTTTTATTGAGCAATGGACTAGCAAGTCATATATAGAACAAAATAAAATTGAAGAAACTCTACCAGATGTTAAAATCAATAACTCTTCAACTTTTCTTCATGAACTCAACAATTTAAAATCAATTTTGGTATTGTGTATTTGAGATGTTGCCTTTTCATTTAATGTTATGCCCATCACCAGGTTCCACAGCAAAAGAACGACTATGACTGTGGTCTCTTTGTTCTATACTTCATAGAACGCTTCATTGAAGAGGCTCCTGATAGGCTAAAAAGGAAGGACTTGGATATGGTATTTATGTTATGAATTAATTTTATAATAGTAACCATATTCCTGGCTTGATGTGGTGTTTTACTCATGAATTCTCAGTTTGGCAAGCGGTGGTTCAAACCCCAGGAAGCTTCCAGCTTGAGGACGAGGATAAGATGTCTGCTCAAACTAGAGTTCCAAGATGTGAAAAGACGATGTCTGTCAGGTTCTGCGGAAAGCTCTGCCTTAGATCACCCTCCAAAACAATGAATTGACAGGTCTTTTATATGGTTCAAGTAATAGTTCACTTGGGATTGGGCGGGCTGTGCTATCCTATATCGTGCTTGGCTAGTGAAGTAAAAGCAATCTTACTGTTCTCGTCCTAGCAACCAACCGATTTTAGGTATGTTTTTTTTTTTCTACAAATTCAGAAATGTAAAGCCTCAAAAAGTGTCTGCAATAAATTGAAATTACATGGTGGGTTGTTAGGGTCACATCACAATACTAAGAAATCTGTTAGACGAGCTCGAAAAAGATCATCACTTGGGTTGATTTCTAAGGACACGAGGAACAAGCCCAAGATTTAGGCTTTCGACTCATAGCAAGTAGTCTTGGAGTAAATCTGTCCATAGGATAGTTGTGTTTCTATTGTGAGTAGTGACTCATAGCCTCCTTGCATGATACCCTATTAAACTTTTTTTATCTAGTAAAAAAAAGTCGTGTATTGTCTTTCTCGTCGAACTCATTGTTATCATGTTTAAAATCACTCTAAACCGTGCTTTTAATCATTCAGAGTCAATTTAATATTTGATTTTACACTTCTAGACTCAATTTTTATGTAGTCAATATTATTTTTGAATGATTAAAACTGTGTTTTCAGAATGATTTTAACTATTTAAAATAAGCTGAACTATAATTTTTCCTATTCCTTTCCCCTTATTTGTTGCGTGTTTCACCAATTGATGGCATCTGATTATTTTCCGAACACCCTCCAACTTTGTGGTCTTAGAAGAAAATAACGGCTTCTGATTGTAGCAGTAGCTTCAGTCAGATGGGGTTGCAGCGTTATGTGATAACAGGTTACATAAGATTGTAGGGTGGAATGGGTAATGTGTCTTTATTCCTTTGTTTGAGGTAGGGTTTGTATATTTGGGAAGAACAGCCTATCTTGACATTTCACATGTCTTGAACAAAGGTACTTCTTTATATATCTTTTAAATTTGTGAGATTTTTGTTTAAAATACTCCTCTCTCTAAATATTATTATGATATATCCATGTAGATTATTTAGTTAGAATTCACTACTTGTAAACATAATTATCGATGGTGATTGGATTGATCACTCTCTTCTGCAATTGAATTATAGATTGAGATTATGGTTTTTGTTTTCAGGCCCAACTTTCGTTACAATTACAAAATATTGGTAAACACCAAAAGAACATAATTATTTGGACTTCACTTTGTATATTATTATTGATTCATTACACCTCAAATGAAGTAACTTAAAGTTAACAGAATTATTCAAGCACACAATCAGTTTATTAATTTTTTGACTTTATTTATTTTCATTGATTAAAGCATACAAGTACGTTTTTTTATTCGAAAGAATGATAAGTATTATTTAATCAATTAATAAACTAAATTTATTATTAGTTATTAATCTTAAAAAGTGAGTTAATTAGTTAACTCGGTACGAGTATTCGATTTATAATATTACAATTAATAGTTAATTATTACATTAAATCACATTGATGACTTAAAATCAATTCATTATAATGGCTTGAAACTAATTTGAATTTATTCATTTATTCATCTAAACGTTAATTGTGTTTCTATACATAATCAAATCTCAAGATTCTTAACAATATTATTCCAAAATATTATATACCAGATGCCCAATCAAATAAAATCTTAAATTTAATGACCTTATGAGTACAACATTACATAAAGTTGATTGTGCAATTCTATTTCTAAACGAAATCAGGTGAGGTAAGCCATAAAATTGAACGAAGCAATTTTGTATTAATTCAGTATACAAAAATGTAAGAAACTAATAGTACAAGGACATTGGGATAACTAAACTAAGGTGACCTAACACAAAATTCAAGTTAAGATACACTCATGTCTTAAGGGCAGATTTTCACCCAGAATTTTCCTTGTCCTCAAAGTTGAGGTCAAACATCCCAGGCACATGGCTTCCACAGATGATCTCAGCCTCAAATCTAGTCCCTGCATCCCACAAATATGGATATTAATCTTCTGCAGTATAAAATGGCAACAGCAGAAAAAAAAAAATCATTCCACAACTATTCCCAACCCCAAAAAACGAAGTTCTTCTACCTGAAAGTTTTATTCAATCACGAGTTAATCAAATAGTAAAGATGGATTGTACTTCACCAACAAAACAATGAAAACCAACTGACGATTGCAATACCGCATGACAACGAGTGCACACAGGCTACAGATTATATAAAGTAATGGCCATGGCAATTTAAATTGACTAAGAAAACCACCGAGAATGATCTACTTAACTTTGGCTACAGACCCACAAATGTGAAATAATAGAACAAATTTTAGTAACCATGGAATCAAAAAGGCAGGAGGCGTCGGAAAGAAATGAAATAGGCTATAGCATTAAAAAGTGCAAAGAAAACAATTGGGATGACTAACTGAAAGATATTGGCCAAACCATAAGGTTTTTATATCTGAGATCTGCTCGATACCACAAATGCATAAACATTTATTAGGTTCCTGCCTTTGCAATTCCAAAAAGACATGAAGGTATTCACCATAATGTGAAATCATCAACAATTATTATGGACAATGGTTTCACTAACAGGAAAGAATATGCTGTCAACACCCTCGAAAGCTTAATTCATATTTAGATCTTAGTCCTATGACAGCCAAAGGTAGCTCATAAAAACAATAGAAAATGACCTGAAATCTTTAAGCCAGTCGTTTTGGGTCACAGTCTAATGAACAAAATGTAACATTCATGAGGGTAACCAAAGTCACATTCAAATACTAATGAGACAAGAAGTTGATCGAAAGATCACATACAAAGAATCATAGAGAACACCACAGATCAGCACAAACCTTAATTAAACAAATATTTGACCCTCACTGCAGAACTATCTAAAAAGAAATATCTCATGGTGAAGGGTAAAAGAAACATGAATTGGCATGGCCTATTAAAAGTATATAACAAAATATCCAAAAGTGTCACACCAAGGTAAAGGGATTTACTTACCAATACTTTATCAGTCCATCCCAGCCGCACGTTGCTACTTTACTTTGTTCCAATGGATGCCACTCACACCCAATGCAAACACCTTCGTGACACTTGAGAGTTCTGAATACCTTGCAGGTTTTCCAATCCCAAAACCAGCATTTACCCTCACCATCACCCGACATAACAAAACGTCCATCTGGAGAAAAATTAACCTGACACGCATATCCTGCCACAATGTGCCCAGCAAACCTCTTTTTCTTGTTTAGCTGAAATCTCTCCCTAGTGCTATAAATAAGAATCTGATTGTCTAAACTCTGTGCTGCAAGCCAATTCGTATTGGGATGTACAGAAATGGAGGGCATGGAATGCATGTGAGGCTCACTAATATACTTAATAACAACAGGAATTCCAAATTCCCAAACACGGAGAGACTTGTCATCACTTGATGTAACAAACCTCCTATTATTGTCTACAAATGTAATGGTATTCACTGCTCCTAAATGTTGATCATACTCTTGTGTAATCTGTCCTGTGTTCATATCCCACTGAACGATTTTCTTATCACTCATCCCTGCCAGCAAAATATTCTGCTTATCATCATCAGGATTAAGCTTAACTACATAAGGAATTTTCCCGGTGGAGAAGGTGGATATCACTTGCCCTGTTTCTGTATCCCAATATTTAATCTTTTTATCATATCCGGCTGTCAAAAACTTAGATCCATCATTACAAAATGAAATATCCCGAACTGCCTGAGAGTGACCCATGTAGGTTCTCATACATTTACCAGAATTGAACACATCCCATATCTTCACCTTGGTATCCATACCAGCTGAAAGAATCAAATGGCCATGTTTAGGGAAGAATCTAATAGCAGATACACCCTTCGTGTGCCCGCTCCATGTATGCACCAATCTTTTTGGTATATAACAATGATCATTTGTGGCCTTGGCATCCTTCGGGGGTGCAATCCAAGATCTACCTTGGTAGTCCCTCTCCTCTTTACCATGAAAAGTACTCTTATCCGCTGTAACTTCTCCCTTCTCACCACCTTTCTCTTCACCTTTCTTCTTTGCATACTCTTCTGCATATTTCTTCTGCTCCTCAGTTAGCTCAGTTTGCAGACCTTCCTTCTTACCAGACCATGGACTCTTCCTATTCTTCATCAACCACACATCAGTGGCTGGGTTATCAACTTCATCCGGGTTCAAGTCTTCTTCTACATCCTCATTCTCACTCATTTCTTTCTTTTTCTCAATCTTCCGCTTCTTTTGCTCGTGCTGTGGAATGTTATACACGGAAATGGCATCATTCTTCTGCAAAGCCTCCATGTCCCCAATGTAATTGTTTCCAGCAGAAGCTGATGGGTCAGCAGCATATCCATATTTATGGAAAGTGTTGTACTGCTCATCGAAGACAAATGGTTCAATGGACGCGTTCTCCACGAACCCTAGCTTGTGGTTTCGCATGCCCTGTGCAATGCCATCCTTGGCATAGGGATGAGATGGGCCGTAAATGGGAGCCCAGAGTTGGTCGTAAGTGGGGTTGAAGGCAACGAGATGTTGAGTTGGGTCTATCGGCTTCGAGAGGGTCTGATTGGCGTTCGCCACCGTGAGGGCTAACATTGTATCATCAACCTTAGGCGCTGAGGTTTTGGAGGGGAGAAGTCGAGGCGGAGAGGCTTCTGGTGAAGATGAAAGCTGTTTAGGGCTTCCATCTTCGTCGCTTTGATCTGTGTATGATTGTAGAAGATCCATAACTGCAATGCCTCGAAGTTAGAGAGAACAGCGAGACGCAGAGAAAACCCTGACTTAAGCCGAATTGACTTCCTGTTCCAGAGTTCAGACCGAATCTTCCTGGAACTGAATCAACAAAAATGTGCAGTACTACTATTTCTTTAAACCCTATTTCAGTTTCACAGTTTCTTCCTAACCAGAGCAAACCTTCTTTCCCCTTCTTCTGTAGCTATAGGAAGAGATTCAGAGGTCGAACCTTAACCGACAAATCGATCAATGAAAAGATGAATCAGAAGAAGAGACGAGGAATCCAGTAGAAGAAATTCAATTACCTGATGCTAGGGTTTTAGTATTTGCAAGATGAGATCAAATGAAGGGAAGAGAATCGATAATAATCGAAACTATATGCGAAATGTCGATTTGAGGGTAAATCACATTATTGGAGATCAAATTTAAAAAACGGAGGGGATATAGTACACTAATTGCACAAATTAATCTCTCCTTTACCCAAAGGTCTCTTTTTTATTTTATTTTTATTTAATAAAAAAATTTGATTTTAACAATATTGACACAAGTGTTTTTGTTTTTCTTTTCTAATTATCCTCTTTAAAATTTTAAATGTTTATAGTTTGGAGTTTGCAAAAGTTTAATATAAGTGATTTATGTATCAAATTATTGTTGGAGTAACAAAACAAGTTAAAATTATGTCAAATATCACGAATTTTAGAGTAGATTTCAATTTTTTGTTAAAGAGTAATTTTGGATTTAAAAAAAAAAAAAACTCATGAAGGGAGGTTGAGGCCGAAACGAGCCTTTCACCTAGAGAGGCATGCTCAAGGGCTACAGTTTCTTGGTTAGTCTAATTCAACTTCTCTACCCCTAATTCGTGAAAAAACCAAAAACCTCATATCAACTCCCACATGAATATAATTGTTTTTAACCTGGCTAACTTATTCTTCACTTTCTAAACTTCTGCTATTTATTTGAAACCATTATAAATTTATTTGAAACCATTATAAATTGTAAAAAGTACCAATGAAATATAACGGTAGTTGCAATTACACTCTCAAACTTTCGATTGTAAAGATTAGACACCTAAACTTTTGTAAGTGTTAAAATCAAACCCTCAAGTTTACAATAATTGTAGAAATTGGATATTCAAACTTATACAAGTGTTACTATTTATATAATTATGTAAGTTTAAATATTCAATTTGACCCAATTTTAACATAAGTTTGAGGGCTCAATTTTTTAAATTGAAAGTTTAAGTGTATAATTGTAAATACCACCATATTTCAATGGTAGTTTTTGCAATTTACCCTTGTTTCTATTACAAGTCAACTTCTCTAATTTATTCTTAAAACCCCTCAAATATGAAATTTTTCTTGAGATAAAATATGAATTTGACATTAAAAAAAATCAAAATTTTAAAGTGAAAATAATAAAACAATAATTAACATGTGTTCTTTACCTTGAGATGAAGCATCCCATGGCGGCTTAGAAGATCCATGGCATACTTCTACTGAGTTAGATGCACGACCGTCGACTTTTGAAATTTCAATCCCAGTTAGAGAACCAAAATCTTTCATATGAAACTACTTGCTAATATATTGCTTTGTTTGATGAATAGCAGCACAATCATTGTCGGTAATATTTTTCTTTTTCATTTTCTTATTCAAACTTCAATGCCAAGGATGGATATACCTGAAGCGCTTGACAAAAAAGTCTTGTGTGATTCAGCTGAACTACTTTCTAATATTAATAGTGTTGTGCTGAATTTATCAAAGCCTCTTTGAGTTGAGTCCATAGAGAGCCTTTAAAAGTTTACAAAAATAGTATGGATGAATAGAGTCTTCATAATCGGGGGTTGGCTTCGACTTAGCTCGAGGTCCAAATCCTCATACTTTTTTTTATTAATAATAATATTATTATATTTTACGGAAATATGAAGAATTCAATCAATTTCCGATTCTTCATATTTCCGATGGTATTGGCAGAATACCAAACTGGGTCCAGCCCTGCTTTAGGTCTATGGATTTATCCTTTTACTTTAGAAGCCCATATAGTTTCAAAGGCCCGCGGCCCAGTTAATATATGGCTTGAAACACAAGCCTGACACGTGTTCCCCTTTGGCTCGAGAGCCTAGAACACTCTACTGGTGGGACAGGAAAGAATTCGTGGTATACACCGCACCGTAACAATACCGTCCGTACTCAGGCAGTGGCAATAACCAAAGGCGCAATTTAGCGCCAAGGAGATAAGCCGTAGAGACAAGAGTCTCCAGTAACTGTGAAGCGAAGAACAATGGAAGCGATTCTCGCATCCACACCTTCGCAACTCAAATCTCCTTTCCAGTCTCTCTCTTCCAAATTGTGGCCTTCTTTTTCCCTAACTCTCCGGGAAAGTAAACGGAAGACAATCAGATATCCTCCGGCTTCTCGCATTCGTCTCAGAGTGTTCGCCAATTCGCAATCCGCGCCTGCTTCCGCCATGGCGTCGGAAGTGTCGTCTGTGCCGTCGGAAATGAAAGCGTGGGTGTACGGTGAGTACGGAGGCGTCGATGTGTTGAAATTTGATAGCAGTGTATCGGTGCCTGAAGTGAAGGAGGATCAGGTTCTGATTAAGGTCGTTGCGGCGGCGCTTAACCCTGTCGATGCTAAACGGATGCAGGGGAAGTTCAAGGCTACGGATTCTCCTCTTCCGGTAACCTTATTCTCCCACTCTTTTAGTTTTGTATGTAAATTTTGTTGCCATTGTCTATTTGCTGCGAAAAATACTGGAATGTAGGTCTGACTAGTAGAAAATTTAGGTTAAAATAAGATTTTAGTTCTATACTTTTATCCTATATCCTTCCATAGCATATTAATTAAAATATATTCACATATTTTATTTTTTTAAAAATTATTATAATTATTTAATTAATTTTAATAATTTTTTTTAGAAAACTAAATTTAAAATTTATTGAAAGTAGTAAGATTATAATTGGATAATTAGAAGTATAGAGACATTAAAATTAAATAAACTTCATAATATGAGACTTAAATGATATTTTAATTTTAATGTGTCAGGTGATGCAATTTTATTGTTTTTGAAAAAAAAATAAGCTTAACTCTTCAAAATTTATAAGAATAGCTTTTGAAATTTTGGTTATTACTATAAAGATGAATCTTCAGAAGAAAGTTATGAAGGGAATAAAATGATTAGTTTTGGTATTGAAGTTAGTTTTTTTTACTTAAAAAATATGTGGGTTAGGGAGATTTACACGTGTGAGTTCTTAGCCGAGGGACATATACTAACTAATTTAGCCATTCTTGGTTCACGTTTTTAAAGTTACTTTTGTTCTTTTTGTATTCAATTAAATTTTAAAATGTTTATTTTAATTTTTTGCCTATCAAACGGAGAAATTATTTAGGAAATCACCATAATATGGCTAATAGTTGTGTGCATTGTTAGATGCCTGAGAGAAAATGGTAAAAATAGCTCCAATTCTAAAACAAACATGCAAAATTTAAACTCCAATCTATCAATTACTATGAGGCAGTCATAGTGACAATCTCATTAAATAAAAAACATGAATCATATTCGTTTGTCTGTTTCTAGAATGACTTATTTCGTGTATGCAAATAAAGATTGAATGATACCAATTATAGACTTAAATGACAATAGAAATCTTTAACACTTCTTCTAGAAGTACTAAAAAAATTTATTTCTATAATAGGAATGTTGAATCTCTAAACTCAAAGAACAGAACAGACGAATATAAATAGTAAATTGTTATCCCCTTTCATGTAAGCGTCTACTATGGGTATTTTATCTCGTCGAGTAAGAAACCATGTAAGTTGTAGGTTAAGCAATATTCTGATTGGGCAACAATTTTAGCTATCAAACTTTAATATTCAACACCTAGTTCCTATATATAATAAATGAAAAAAAATATCAATTTATACTCTAAATTCTAAGGATGGTATTAATTTGAATCATAATTTAATAATTGTATTATTTTTAAATCTTGAATTTTTGTAAGTGTATAACTTATACTCCTTTCAATTAATCAATTTAGACTTTTAATCAGAATTCCTTTGGATAATTATCTACACATTTACTCTAATCATTCATTTTGTAAAAATCGACATTTGAAGAAATCTACACACGTTTGAGAATCAATGCATGAATGATTTTCAAAATTAATCCTAATAGAATGTCTAAATTGATTGGCTTATGAAAATTTTGGAGTTTAATTGACTCAAATCATAAGTTTCACATGATATTCGTTGACCAAAATCTATAAGAGGGTGTAAATTGATATATTAACAAAAGTTCAAGGTTTAAATTGATACAATCTCTAAAATTTAGGGATGTAAATTGATGTTTGCCCTAATTAATATATACAATGCATATGTCCATAAAAAAATACCGCCAAGTATTAAGTTTTGATATTAATCTCTTGCTTGCACAATTTAATCCATTGCATTTTAATTTAAATTATATCGACTAGGCTACATTGTTGTTTATTAAAATTAAATTATTTGAAAGTCGATAGTTTGATTGTCCACCCTAGCGCTTTTTCGTTGAACTAACAGAAATAAAGAATTTAAATGTTATAAATGTTAAACAAAATTGGCTAAATTCAATTTTAAACGGGGTCTTGATCATTGTAGCTACGAGATTGAACGAGGGTGTAATCTGAATATGTGCAGACAGTTCCAGGGTATGATGTAGCAGGTGTGGTGGTGAAGGTGGGAAGTCAGGTAAAGGAGCTAAAAGAAGGGGACGAAGTATATGGCAACATCAACGAGAAGGCCCTCGATGGCCCCAAACAGTTCGGTTCTCTTGCAGAGTACACTGCTGTAGAAGAGAAATTATTAGCCTTAAAACCCAAGAATATTGATTTTGTGCAGGCTGCTGGATTGCCTCTTGCCATTGAAACAGCCTACGAAGGTCTCCAAAAAACCAACTTTTGTCCTGGCAGATCAATCCTCGTTCTCAACGGTGCTGGTGGAGTTGGAAGCCTAGTCATTCAGGTCATTTCTCTCACTTTCACATCAATATTGGAATGTCTTGAATTTATTATCTGAATCTTCGAATACCAAGTACAGACTCTCACTGTCCAGTAACAAGTCAGAGTCCAAGGACAACATGTCCTAGTGGGGTTCAGGCAATACCCTCAAAACCTAAGTTGAATTCATTGTCATATTTATATTACTTATGATTTTGACTTTAGGATTTAGAAAACAACACTATATAAACTCCATATATAATCTCTGTTGATTTTCTACTGTTTTACGTTTTTTGTTTTTTTTATTTGTCGATTCCATGACAATAATCAGCTCTCTCTCTGCAACTTATGTCTGCTGTGTTTCTGCCTCAGATAGCAAAACATGTGTTTGGAGCTTCAAAAGTGGCAGCTACTTCGAGCACTGGAAAGTTAGAGTTTTTGAAAAGTTTGGGTGTCGATTTAGCCATTGACTATACCAAGGAGAACATCGAAGATTTGCCCGAAAAATTTGATGTAGTCTACGATGCAATTGGTGAGGATTTGTATCAATTCTTGGGATTTGGCCATATTGATACTAGATTCTGAGACTGTATTTGTCAAATGACAGGGCAGTGTGATAAGGCAGTGAAGGTAGTGAAAGAAGGTGGCAGCGTTGTGGCGCTGACAGGTGCGGTGACGCCGCCTGGTTTCAGATTTGTGGTCACTTCAGATGGAGCTGTTCTAAAGAAACTGAACCCCTATTTAGAAAGTGGGAAGGTGAAGCCGATTGTCGATCCGAAAGGACCGTTTCCATTCTCTCAGGTTGTAGAGGCCTTCTCATATGTTGGAAGCAGCCGAGCCACTGGGAAAGTAGTCATACATCCAATTCCATGATGTGTGTGTTACTCTGTGGATGGTTTCCATCTACTTCTACTCTGCAATGGCTCTGTAACTATTGGAAGTATCTCAGCAAGGATTAATATAAAAAGGATCTTATTATTGTCTTCACTTCCTTGTATTGTTAAATGAGCACAGAATGATATTTCAATGAGCTTGAACTCAGATACTTCCGGAAGAGAATGAAGCAAGACATTTCATTACACTTATTGTTTGTAACAATACAAAAGTGATGGGGATTACAAGCAACATTTTTAAGACAAGGAAAAAAAAAAAAAAAAAAAAAACTCTTATTGGAAGGGAAGATACAAGTTGAGCGGATCATCCTTGCAAGTATATAAATAACTGCTTCTTCATGAGCCTCATAGATCAAATTACAGAAACAGAATACGGACAGATTGCGGAAAGGGAAGAAACTCAAAAATAACCGATCGGCCGAGATTGATTATCGTCGGCGAGATGGTATTGTATGGTCATTTTCAAACAGCTAGAGAAGGTGAAATATTAAAGTCAAGATTCCAAAGCTCAAAAGCTCCAGAGACAAAGTTGTAATGTGCACCCCTTATGAACAGTTGCTTGTTGACAACAGCTTCTCTTACAAAAGGATACGACAGCAAGTTTCCAAGGGAAACATTCACAGCCTCCTGCAATGTATATTAATGTTGGTATTACAATGAATCAAACAAACAGATAGAAAACAAACTTATAGAATTCACACTATTTAGTATTCCTTTTGTAATGGCGGTGGTCCCACCTTCTCTTTAAAAAAAAAAAAAAAAAAAATTCTCGATTTTGTATGTGAATCTAGAATGACTTTCTAGAAATTATTATTTTACCTTCTCGCAGTTTGTGCATTTGTCCTCGAAACTCAAGTCGGTGCAAGCTGATTGGGTCTTGATTTTGGCAGGTGTGCAAATTTGCACCCAATTCTCAATGAAATCACTGTAAATTAAAGGAACTTATGTTAGTTTTGCTTAAAAGGGCAAATCCCAAGACACATCTTGCACTTGGAATCAATCAGAGACTGGATTTGGAATGAGCTGTAACTTCTCTTATCCAGGCTGAGAGATAGGTAAAAACTAAAAAGTGGGTTTTTTTTAATGGAAAAATTCCCACAAAATTGCAAAGAAAATATTTATGCATCATGACTTCTTTTGGGGTCAAATTGAAAAGGGGTGATCTGTAAAGTAAAGACAAAAGGTGGGAAGTTAAGGACTTGTACTTATCATTCCCCACTAAATAGTAAAAAATGCAAAAGTTTCAGTTGCAATTTATAAGTTTGTAAATTATGTTCCTTCACCTTTTATTACAACTTTATATATATATATATATATATATATATAGAGGTTCCTCCAAGAATATGGTACCACCAGAGTGGAAAGGTTAAAAGGGCTTTTATTGAGGAAAGAGTATTCCTCTGTGATTCACCACTCCATTAAAAGCCAACCCTAAACTAACCCTATGTCACTCTATTTATTTATTTTTACCCATCATCACATGGGAAGAACTCACCAAGCCCAATTGCCACCTAACTTTTATTTATATGTGTATTACAAGTGGGTCAAAATAAATTAACTCTTAATGGAAACTTTTAAGTTACATTTATGTCTTGCCTTTGACATAATAAAAATTTAAAAGTAACCAATCCAATTTTATCTTTTAATTTTGTGTTTATTAATTTTAAAATTAAAAATTTGGTAATTACAATGGGTACCATTTTAAGGCTAATAATTAAGTGTATAACAATATTTTTAAAAAATTGCAAATATAACAAAATTTATATATGATAGATTCAATTACTAGTAGACTCGTATTGTTAGTGATATAATCTATCAGTACTAGACCCTAAAGGCACAATTTCAATTTTTTTTATATTTGTAAATTCTTTTATATTGTTATATTTATTAACATTTTGAACTAGATTGCTATATTTGTAACTAACCGTCTTTTAAGTTATTTAAGAATCAAATAAAAAGTAATTTTAAGACAAAACCAAATTTCTATAGCAGACATTGAAAAGGAACTTGCCTGGAAACGGTTCCATCGTCTGGGATCGACATGAGGCCTTTAATGCCCCCACAGCAGCTATGTCCAATCACCACTATATTCTCCACCTAAATTAATTAAATTTCGAGTTTTATTTATTTATTTTATTAAAATGAAAATAATCATGACAATACAATCCCAAGAAAATAGGGGATGATTAAAATATTTAATAATGTTATAAATATATAAAATTGTCCACCTTAAGATGTAATACAGCATATTCAATTGCAGCCCCCGCTCCTGAATACTTTGTCTACAAACACCCAAATAAAAAAATTAATAATAATAAGTTAAAAAAGTTGAAATTAGTTATATATAATTAATTAATTTGAAAGGGATGGAGGAAAATAAATGGATAGCGAAAGGCCAAACCTTGTCAAATGGTGGGACCATGCTGGCGATGTTACGAACCACAAAGGCCTCCCCTGGTTGAAAATTCAATATGTGCGAAGGGCAAACTCGGGAATCCGAACACGCAAATACGAGAAACTGCGATACACGTGGAAGTACGTTATTGGTTGTTTTTATCTCTTTTTGGCTTTTTGATTCAACACCTTATCTAACCACAATAATTGCGGTGGTGCCCTTATCATAGCCCTCGAAGAAATTCCAATTTACATTTATCCCCAAAAGTATTTTTCTGAAATTGTAAGTTCCTAACCTTAGGGCTTTGGCCTTTTGCAAGTTGACCATACAAATCAGGATTCGTCCTGGGGAAACCCAAAGAATAAACAGTCCCGTTATTATAATTAATTCGTTTAGTTAATTATGATTTGAAATGAATTAGTGAGCAAGCGTGGTGGCATAAGGGCAGGCAGATTCATTATCTGAAGGATAATTAAGAGGGAATCAACCAAACAGCATATTCGGAAAAAAAACAAATCAAAGGAAGTAAAATTTCAAAGGAAGGACGGAAAAAAAGAAACGTACTCGAATTTGGATTTCTTGAAATGGGTGAACCCGGTTCTGATCCTATCAACCGGGTCGAAGCCATTTGAACCGGCAGTGGTCCCGGCCAATTCAGCGGTTATTCGCCGGATCTTTGCGGCGGCGGCATCCTGAAGGTCAGCTTTCTCACTACATAATGACATTTAAAACGGAAACCGTTACGGAAAGTTCTTTTGGACAATCAATTCGGGTCGGTCCTACGTGCTGGTGGGCCGACGCCGTAATTAGCGGTTGCCGGCTTTATGGAATTTAACGGAAAAAAAGACAAAACAGAAGGGATTTGAAGGAAATGGATCCGGTACCTGAGAAGCTTTGTGAGTCCGGCAATTGCTTCCTCGTACGACTCTTGCGCCATGTCTTCCTGATAATTCCAAATCAGTCCCCGAAAGAATTTTAAAAATAAAAAAAAAAAATTAAGAGATCGCCGGAGTAATAACACTGATTAAAACGGTGTCGGTGGAGAATTCAGATCATTATTTCTCTACAAAATTTTCATAAGGAATCATGTAATATAGATATAAAAAGAAAACCCAATAATTTTCTTCTGAAAAAAACCAAAGAATTATGATGAAGATCCAAGTTTTAAGAAGAAGAAGAAGAAAATGAAGGGATTTGATGAACAGACCTTTTAAATTGTGGGTGAAAATCTTCGGCCTTATTGTTATTAATGTTGTTGGGAAAGGAAAATTGAAAGAAAGCAAAAGCTATACCATGTTGCTGAAGATAGTCCCATATATATAATGGAAGCAACCAGATATTGATGAAATTAAAGAAATTAATTGCTCAATTGGCATTTTCTTATTTTGAGCATGGACATATTTTTTAGATAATGGGAAAATGACGTTGGAAAAAGCCTCAACTTTATAATTTTCTAAGTCTCCTTTCTTTTGGCTTCTTCCAAAATTTAATTATTCATTTACGCGTAATTCTAATATACTTTAATCGGCATGTAATTATACGTATTAGTTGACGAAATTTGCAATTTAAAATAAATAAATGAGTAATAAAAATTGGAAAATTTGGAATTATCCTAATTGCAAAAGGGAAAGATGTGATTTTGAGGGTGTGAATGTGATTGTGCTATAAATTTTCAATGGTGTGAATGAAAAGCTTGATTTCATCACAGCCGTGGATTTGGAGAAGAATTTGGATGAACGGCTGTGATTAGAGGGGAATAGGAGGTAGTTGAAGCAGCTGTTTGGACCCGAAATGATGAA
Source organism: Citrullus colocynthis (assembly GCA_031780015.1). Classification (NCBI taxonomy): domain Eukaryota; kingdom Viridiplantae; phylum Streptophyta; class Magnoliopsida; order Cucurbitales; family Cucurbitaceae; genus Citrullus; species Citrullus colocynthis. The sequence goes on from QLSR01000552.1 coordinate 90,686, forward strand.
CTGAAGTGGTGGAGGAGAGTCAACGTCGATGTCGTCAATTCCGGTGGCATTAGTTGACGAGTCACCATAGATACCCGTTCGATGACCGCCACGTGTCCACATCGTAACATGTGATTTTTAATCAAATAAAATAAATGGTATACCATACGATATGAATATAACTATATAACTAATATAAGAATATGACATCTCTACGTTTACCTATTATATATTATACAAATCTACTTTATTTATATATATAATATAATATAATAGAATATGCTTTTGACTCTTTGAAAAATGAGTATAACTCCACTGACATAAAACATGTACTATAACGTCAAGATTAGAGCCATACAAATATTCTTGTGTTGGATTGAAATACTTTTTAAACCAAACTCTTATTTGAATTCAATATCGGCCGGATTGGTTCAGGTATCATTTAGACCATTATTAAAACTTTTGTTTTAGAAAGAAGTAAAATGTGATATGTAAAGTAATTTATTTAATTATTCGCACAAATTGAATTACGATTAGTAAAATAACTAAAACTAAGAGGTGTATAGTTCAAATCTTCTTATCTCCGATTGTACTAAAAAAAAAAACAATGAAATTAAGTAAAATCAAAATAAATATATGTAGTTATAGTTGTATTGAAAGTTAAAAAAAAAAAATAAAATTAAGTAAAATCAAAATAAATATATGTAGTTATAGTTGTATTGAAAGTTAAAAAAAAAAAATAAAATTAAGTAAAATCAAAATAAATATATGTAGTTATAGTTGTATTGAAAGTTAAAAAAAAAAAATAAAATTAAGTAAAATCAAAATAAATATATGTAGTTATAGTTGTATTGAAAGTTAAAAAAAAAAAATAAAATTAAGTAAAATCAAAATAAATATATGTAGTTATAGTTGTATTGGAAGTTAAAAAAAAAAAAAAAAACATTTAAAAATTTAAAAAACATATTTTTAAAAATTAATAATAAATTTGGACAGATATTTTAGATGAACCTACGAACCAACAAAACCTACAAAAAAAAGTTTTCATTTATTTGAACCAAACTCAAATTATACAAGTTGGGTTAAATTGATCAAGTTTTCTGAAGACTCCCAAATTAGAAGTTTGATTCACCCATTTCATATTATTTTAATAAAAAAAAGCTGTATTAAAATTTTTTCAATGATAATTGACATTTATTATCTCTTAAGATTTGATATTCAATCTCTCATCCCTCGATTTCTTGTACAAAAATCACTTACAATTTTTTTTAATTATTTTTTTATTTATTGTTTCCCTGGACGAATCTAAAGTCAAAAGTAAAACCAAACTTGGTTGTTCTTTTATATGAATTCATAAATTTGTCAAACATTGGGGGCCATTTTTAGAATTGAATTCCTCGAAGTTAACTCTACTTTTCCTCAAAGGGTCACGGTATTGGAAAGGCCATAATATATTAAGGACAGAAGACCTTTATAATTGAAGAAGAAGAATTGCGGTTTGACTATATGGAGTTTATTATAATTATTATTCTTCTTGTCTTTATTTAAGACAATTATTGTTGTTGTTTTGTTGGCATAAAAGGAATGTCAATTAACCAAGTTTTGACTTTCTTTTAATTTTAATTTAATTTTTAAAATGAAGTTCTGATTATAAATTTGAATTTTGAAAGTTTTAAATTAATTGTTGTCTTACATTTTTTTATTTTTTATGTTGAATAAATTTGAAGAAAATTGATGTTTTATTCGTTCAACTATGCTTAAATTAACATATGACTTTCATTACTAATTGATGTCATATTGAATATATAATATTTTTTTTATCTATTTTATATTAGATTCTTTTCAAACATAGCAAAATGAACCAAAATATTTATAAATATAACAAAATTTTACTGTCTATTTGCGATAGATTGCGATAGACTATTATTTGTGTCATGATAGACACAGATAGTAGTCTATCGCAAATAAACCGTGTATTGTGCTATTAGTTGTAAATATTTTTAGCAATTTTGCCATTTAAGAAAATCTTCCATTTATATTTGGTAACTTTATGGTTCAAATGTTATCTTAAAGTAAGTATAGTTCAACTAATATATGAATGTGTTAATGATCAAAGAGAATATAGTTTGAATCTTCTTACCCATATTGTAGTAAAAAAATTTACCTAACTTAAGAATGAAATCGAAGAAAAGTCTAAATAGTAAGAATTAATTAGTAAAAAAATAACATAAGAAATTGAAATTTTCAAAAGCACAAGAAAATTCTAGAAGAGAGAAAATATTGAAGATATGGGGGAGGTGTAGGGCAAGAAATATTCCTAAGAATTTGAGAATGGAAGACCAATGTTAAATTAAAAACCAAAAAACAAAAATAATTTTCAGTCTATTTCTAGTATTTTTAAGAATATATTAAATGCTCTCTTCTCACCTCACCCATGCAAATAATAATAATAATAAGAAGAAGAATATATTAAATGCTAGAGTAATAAAAAAGTAATTGTTGATTAGTCTCATCAAATTCGTCTTTCAAAGGTTCGAAATCATTTACATTACATCATTCATATGTCAACTAATTATAAATGGGAGGAATTACACAAACCATCCTATCAATTATGGAATTGTTTACAACTTACGACAACATTTTAAACTTTCTAATTACCTCTTTATAGTTTTTTATTGGTTGCACTTAATTCCTTTTGTTAAATTAATTTTTATTTGTATATAATTCTCTTAGACAAAAGATGACAAATTTGCCATATTAGGGGGAAAAAAAAAACTTGAAGAGAAAGATTTACATGGGAGATTGGGATTTATTGGGATTTATGCTTAGAAAATTAAGGTAAAATCTCATTCATATCAAATGACGAATTCTAAAAAATTGGACGTTTGATTGATCAAATTGAATGTTCAAGAGTGTTATTGTAATATAATTAACCTCATAGTTTAAGGATGGTTTGTGCAATTTTCCCTTACAAATTTATAGTTAACTTGTAAGTTTGCTAGTTACTAGATATTTATATTATAATTTCTACTACCTTTATCTTTAACCTTTAAGCCTTAAAATAAGGTTTGAGATACTAAGTTAGTTATCATAGTCAATGAGTTATAATAGTGAGTGTTTGGGATACAAGCTATTTCGGGTATAAACTATTTTTGTTTAGGTATGGAATAGTAAACACTGTAACAAAGAAAAAAAAGAATGAATGAAAAATAATAAATATTACAATAAAAAAATTTTTAAAATAGTATTTACTATATTTAATTGTAAGTTATACCAACTTGGTATTCGCGCTCAAGGTTATTCATTGGTTAAAAAAAAAAAAAAAAGATATTATCTTTTATTTGTAAAAAAAATAAAAAAAAAGAATAATTTAGAGCAAAATATTCACTCTTACAATTTTCCTTTTTTTATTTCTTGTTTGCCCTATTTTAATATTTTTGCTATAACTAAACTAAAGGGGCTACTACTTTTGAAAAGAGATATGAAATGAGACCGGACAAATGTCATTAACTTTTATTTATTATTTATTATTTTTATTATTTTTATCTTCAAATACTTTAATTCCTAGATCTTGAGTCTAATTTTTATTAGGTCTCTAAATTTTAAAATATTACACTTTATTTTCGAATTTGAATTTGATTTTTATTGTCTCAGCTTTAGAACATTATATTTTTATCGAGTTCCATTTCTCAAATAATCTTACATTAACAATAAAACAAACAAACTCTTTTTTTAACTTCAACAATGACCATGGTTAAGCTTGAAGGAAGTATTTAGGTCCCAACTTCAAGTGGGTAGAGTGAGTTACCTATAATAATTAAATGCAATATTACTATTTCCAATCTATTTTTCTTACCGTGTTTATTATCTCCCAACCATTTTCTTTTTTTTTTTTTTTTAAAATTTTAAAAAAAAAAAAAAAAAACATGATATTAGCTGTTAGATGTAGAAAAGTTCAAAGCTATGATTAATTTGGAGCAAAATACTCCATCTTACAAGTCTCCTTTTCATATTCCTTGGTTGCCCTATTTTAATATTTTTGCTATAACTAAACTAAAGGGGCTACTACTTTTGAAAAGAGATATGAAATGAGACCGGACAAATGTCATTAACTTTTATTTATTATTTATTATTTTTATTATTTTTATCTTCAAATACTTTAATTCCTAGATCTTGAGTCTAATTTTTATTAGGTCTCTAAATTTTAAAATATTACACTTTATTTTCGAATTTGAATTTGATTTTTATTGTCTCAGCTTTAGAACATTATATTTTTATCGAGTTCCATTTCTCAAATAATCTTACATTAAAAATTCAACAAACAAACTCTTTTTTTAACTTCAACAATGACCATGGTTAAGCTTGAAGGAAGTATTTAGGTCCCAACTTCAAGTGGGTAGAGTGAGTTACCTATAATAATTAATTGCAATATTACTATTTCAAATCTATTTTTCTTACCGTGTTTATTATCTCCCAATCATTTTCTTTTTTTTTTTTTATTGTGTTTACTATTTTTAAACTAAAATAGTATTTCAAATACATACTATTATAACCTATTTATTATTATAATCTACAGACTACAATAAGCAGTATTAGCACCCCTAAAAGTGGGGGAACTCCAACAGAAGCTATCAAGTTCATATATTTTGAAACACAGAGTCCATTATGTTAGAACAAAAGTAAAGAATGGCAGAGAGATTTATTTCTTACCGAAACCTTGGCAGAGCAGCAAATAAGCATACAATTTCTAAAGCTTGGGGCCATTATTGCAATGTCTTCCTCTGATAATGAAATTCAAGAGAGCTTCAGAAGATGGAGAAGAAAGAAAAATTGGAGGCGATGAAGGAAGGGGACACAAAAAAAACTATTAGAATGAAGGGAGAAGGAAAAATAATATGGAAGAAAGACAACAGTTTGGGGATAGAGAAAGGAAAGCGATGGATGAGGTGAGAATTAGAAAGTGGGGATCGCTACTCCTTTTTTTTGCTATCCTTATTCCGGATTAGAATCCCATGTTCCATATTCTCCTTCAAACTCGTCCTCAACCAAATAAAATTTTGAGATGTCTACGAAGTAGAGTTAGAATGACTTCCTCACTCTCCATCTTCGTGAAATTTTTTGTTTATTATATCTCTATTTAGCTTACTCATTCTCCGTTGAGCCTAAACGGAGAATCTCTATCCCGTTAAGAGTAAAGAAAATAAAATAGGCATCTCTAACAAACACAATTTTTACTTGAACTTTTTTTTAGGGGTTTTTTATATTTTTATATATTATTATTATTAAAATATTATAGTATTTGAATTCATATACTTATCATATTAGGACAAAATATCAACATAAATGAGATAAAACCAAACACAGAGAAGAAGACTAAGAGTTGAGGAGAAAACTTTATGTTTCTACATATTATTGATTAGACTTTACATCATATTATATATAAAAATTTGTGGCTAAAATTCTCATGTTGAACTCACGCACACTGAATAACTAGCTCATAATACACGAGCAATAACAATCATCGACTCTAACAAACCCACTCAAAATAATGGGCCAAGGCCCAATATGAAAAATAGATTGGAAAATATAGCCATGGGCCATCTCAACACAAATAGATCTCAAAATCAATTGGAGGTAGTCCATGTCTATGTATTCAAATTTCTCAATCTTTCCAATATTAATTCTCACAACATATCCTTCAAAATAATGTCAATGTTATAAGTTCGATAATTTTGCATGTTATACGAAATAAGAGATGTTTCAATTTCACCTTAATCGATTATATGGTAAAATAGTAGGTGAAAATTAAGAAAAAATAATAATAAAATGTCAATAGGAATAACTATAAATAGCAAGCATTCTTTCCCTAGTAAACTTTAAACTGTTCATTTATTAATTTAAATAATTTTTTAAAAGAAAAAGTATTATTATGGTTTTTTAGAAATATTCAAGACATTGAGCTACAGTACTGATATAAAATTAAATTTACTATAAGTCAGATTTGACTTTTGGATTAACTGATATTTAGACATTTTGTATTCAATTTTTTTTTTTTTTAATGTTATGTCCTCTCTAATTAATAGAGATTTAAATTTTTAAAAAACTTCAAGAGTTTATTTCTGTTTTTTTGTTTTTTCTTTGAAGCAAGCGTATGCTCATTTATTATTTCACCATAGGGTCACAACATCATATGGAAGTATTTATTCATTTATTGTCCTTTTTTATTTAATTAATATTTTTTTTCCTGGTGAGCGAATTCAACGGAGTGAGAGAAGCCGAGTTTCAAATAAATATGGAAATTTGAATTTTTTACTGATATGAAAATTGAATTAACTTTGGATATATTTTTTTTAAATTTGCATATTAATTACTATTATGATACTTTTAAGGAGACATGCCAACCCTGTAATAAATTGAGTTAATCTCAACAACTTTTTTCTCAACTAAGAAAAAGGTCTTCATTATTATTATTATTATTATTATTTTTGAATCCCAAAACAAGAGAGGAAAAGAAAAAGAAAAGGTCTTGATTTTAATATTTTCTTCTATAAAATGGTGAGATCTCAAGAAAAAGGTCATATGCTTAATATTTCCATCTCCACATCCTTGAACTAAATAAATCATCACCCTCGATAATATTAACATTCTAATTATAAAAAAAAAAAAAAAAAACGTGGAAATTAGTTAGTTTTGCTAATACAAGTGTGAGATTTTTAAAATCTCCATCGCTGAGAAAAACAAAGTAGAAATATATAAACAAACAAAATATAATGAAGGAATAAATAAATAAAAATGATTAATGTAAGTTATTTTTTAGTAGTAGGGGCTAAAAATTTCTGTTTAAACCATTGGGAGCAGTGAAAAATCCCATGAGATTGCTTCTGTACGGCAGATACGATTTCCGTTTATTCACCTCACTTTCCGCTCGGTTCCTCGCGTAATGCCGTTCGTGATAATACGACGCCGTTTCTCCTTTCCTCGTCTTCTTCTTCTTCTCCGCCTTCTCTCCGCCGCCACTTCCCGACGAAGCACTTCTCGAAAACAGAAACGCCTCCTCCTTCCCCTCGCTGCTGCTCCGCCGAATCTTGTCTCCGAACCGCCACAGCTTGGAGAATCCGGTCGAATAGCTCTTCTTCCCCAGCTGTGGCGCCGCCGTCGAAGCCTTAGTCTGAGTCTCAGTGGAGCAAATGAATTCTTCCATGAATAGCTTCTTCAATTGAGGTCGAACCGACGTGGTTTCCTTGACCTCGTAACAGCCGTCCGATAAAATCCGTTGATCAAAGAGGGGAAATACGGGGCGAATCTGGCCGTTTAGGAAGGCGTCTTCGGCACTGATAGGAGAGCCATCTGGATTTAAACAAACAAAAGAAAAATCATCAACTCCATTGTCTTCAAATCGCCCTTTTGGGCTAAATTCATCGGCTTCTTGTTGTTGCATCGAACGCTAAACGGGGGAGTTGAAGAGGAAGAAGAAGAGAGATTTTTGAAGATGGGAATTGGGATTGGGATTAAACTTTAAAGTGATAATAAATGCATTGAAGATATTAATAATGTGGATAATGGGAGGGAAATTAGCAGGTGGAGTGGACGGGGAAGCCGAGAAAAGGAGGCAAAGCCGCGTATTGTGTAAGGTATTAAATCAATCCCAACAACGCTATTTGCTTTTATTCACGTCTTCAACTTTACCTTTGACCACTTGTTAATTGTTATTACTTATTACATGAAAATCTACGCTTAACGATATTTTTAAAAATAAAATATTCATCTTTACATTATGTTTTCCAACCCTTGTGAGTCTTACAAAATATTACTCAAAAAGTTGTTGACTTATCATTAAAATGAAAATTTGTTAGAATGTTGGACACACAATTAGGACCTAAAACAGTAAAGTGGTATCAAAATGAAAATTGAGTTATAAACATTGTCATACTTTCGTTCCCTGTCTCAATTTACATCATGAAGTTTAAACAATTTTTACTCTAAAATAGTTTTCAAACACTTATGAAAGGTTAATGGTAATATTGTTACTCTTTTGTTTTGTTATGAGTGATTTTGGACCAAAGGTATAATCGACATAAAATAAGGACGGAAGCGACAAGACCAAGAAGATAACAAGGTTCAGGCTAAAAAATAACACCTTAGATCCATTTTTCTTAGGGAAGAGGATTAGCTCAAGTTAGGCCCAAATTAACGTGCTTACCTTGATTAAGGTCAAGGTTGAGCATAGCAAAATAACTAATGGGGCATGTCTCGTGTATTTTCTGGCCCAAAGCATCTACCCTATGACCAAAATGAGCCTAGAGGAAGGTGCTGGGCCACGACTGACCTTAGCCAAACACGAAATGGGGCACACCCCTCAGCTTGGTGAGATGCAAAACTATCCCAATGCTACTTCTTCGAAACTCTATCTGGGACAACCTAGGTCAACTACTCCTATAAATACATCATTATAGTTTTGGGGGAAGTAAGTCTATTCTAATGCTCAAACTCTCTGCTTGTTGGACATATATGCTTTTTGACTTTAAGTATCGGAGCCTGTGTAGCAAGTACCACACCAGTGTAGATCTTTCCATCTTGTAGGTCGTGTTTTTTTCCAAATTACAAATTTACCTTGCGTTTTTTTTTTTTTTTTTTTTTTTTTTTTTTTTATGAACTTTGACATCAGCACTTTCAAAATAATAACGAATTTTTTAAAACATATGAGAGAATTCATTAACATTTTTATAATTTAGTCGAATATCTTTCCGTTTTTCGACACCAATATTCCAACTTTTGAATTTGTATTGGATCATACATGTGTTTTTCAAATGGACATCTATTTATTGGTTCTATTATTCATTTTGCTCAAAAAAATTTGTTAATATTCTTGCAAACTTTTTAGAATGTGTTTGTATTTAAGAATTTTATATAATTAAATTGTTTAACCGTACAAGTCATGTAAATGATTAGTTGTATTATTTAAGGATAGTGTGACAAGTTAATATTAGGACAAGTCCATGTATTTGCTTGTGTAAACCTTGATTGATTGAGTTAACATTATATTTATACCCTTATTAGCATGATTTGAAAGCAAAAGGTTTAGTTATAAGAAATTTTGCAAAAATATTAGCTATATCTTAATACAAACTTTAAAGACTTATTTGATTTCTTTATTAAAAAATACAAAAAACAAAATTGACCTTGATATAATTGAACCACCAAAACTTACCATTTAGATTAAATTTTATTATTGCAAATACACCAAACTCACTGTATTAGGTTCGATTAATCTTCTCAACCGTTCAAGATTGACTTAGTTGAGCACTCAAAGTTGGAAAAGAAAGGATAGAGAGAAGAAAGAATTGCAAGCAAAAAGGTGATGAAACTAGGAAATGGTACTTATGTTTTGAGACAAATTCAATGGTAAAACACTTTTAAAAAGGTTGAATTTTGAGTTATAATTTAGAAAGGGAAGAAAAAAGTTTGATATTACACCTGTTAGAAATAGAATAATAATACAAAAAAATAAAGGAATTAATTGACGAATTTATAGACTGTATCTTTTTTTAATTAAGTATCCTTGACCCGGGTTTAGATAAGATAATTAAAATATAAAATCCTTTTAATTAACTGCTAATGGTGCTCAATAGAAACTTAATATTCAAGAAACTCAACTCCACAAACGAAACGTCGTCGCTTTATTTGCCACTATTATTGACTGCCTCTCCCTTAATTTTGACCAACCATTGCAAGACAAAAAGTTTACAAGTTACTGTTCTTTGAAATTTCAATTGTCCATTAATCCACGTGCCGGAATAGAAGACTGCCTAGCTGGAAATATTTGATTCGAAATTTTTTTGTTGCAATTAAGAATTAGGAGTAATGACGTAAATTCTCGTATTTTGTTATTTGTATTCGTTTTTTTTCTTTTTTTTTTTTTTAAATTAATTTTCAAGCTCATCTCAGCTGATATAAATATGTATTGACGACTAAAGTAATAATGTCTTTAATAAATTATTGTTTCACTCATTCACTCTGGTATTGACGATTTTCTGATTGGTTAAGTTACTAAATTATTTTTGTTATCATAAATGATGAATAAACCTTTGTATTTACTAATAAGATGAAGATTCAAATTCTAACTCATTGTTAAGGTAAATATTGTCCAACTAATTAAGATATATATTTTTCAAAATTAAAGATTTGAATCTTCTACTCCAATTAATACTTTTAAATTTGAAAGAGGTGCAATTACAATTTACTGCCTCTTTTCATTGCTTAGAAGTTAACTCTTGCATATGTGCACATGCTATACGAAATAAAATAATAGTGGGAAGGAGAGCGTTAATTGGTTTTTTTTTTTTTAGTACAATAATTACCGGGTGGAGATTGAATCTCAAATCTCTAGGGATGAAGACCATGTCAATTACCACTTAATTAAACTCATTTTTGTGCGTTAATTGGTTCCTTGAGGTAACTAATTGGACACAAAATTTGTTATATATTATTATATTTTACGTTTATACTTGATGATCGAAGTTTTTCTCTAATTTGTTTCCTAAATTATTAGAATGGAAACTATGGTTTAAAGTTTTGTCCATCCCTAAAAGCCTTCCTAGGTATAAGTATGTCTTGTAATTGAAAATTATTTTTAAATTGTAATGATGTTTTCCTAGTTAAATAATTAAATAGGTAAAAGTATTGGCATAAAAGGCCAATGATCAACATTTATCACGTTTTCTATAAACTAACCTTTCAATATTGGAGTAAGTGAAAATGATAGTTTCAATTTTAAAATAAATTTAACAAAATTGGAGTAAGTGAAAATGGAATTTTATTGGACAACTTAATCCGATAAAATTATTTTTAAAATAGAAACTTTATTTCTAAAAATTCAAACTTTGATGATTCATATAAATAGAGAATTTTTTAGCACAATAAATGGGTAGGAAAATTTGAACTTCCAACCACAAGAGAAATTATACATTATAATTTCTCATTAAATTTGAAAATATTTCAATTTCAATTGAAAAAATTAGAAAAATGCATTATTATTATTATTATTATTTATTAGGAGTATTTAATAATGAATTTATTGAAAGAAACATGTTTGGCAAAATAAAATTCTTCTAAAATGAAAGAATGAAAAAATGTGAGAATACTAAAATCCATGTATTTGAGAGCTGATATTTAGAAGTTTAATATGTTGTATAAAATATCATACATTAAAAAATGAAAATTTTCTTACATTATAATAAAACTTTTCATTACAAGTATGCTACTTTCATTTTAAAATATATCAACAAATAAAGAAATTTGCATGATTTATTATCATTGTATAGCAGGAAGAGAAGAGAGTATCAATTAAAAATAAATAAATATTGAAAACGTCTATCGAGGGGATTAGTACATGCACTTGAGAATATTATTTTCTTCTTTGTCTTCTATTGAGTTTAAAAACAAACTAACAATTATAACTGACAATTGTTCTTTGATATACAATAATACTTGTAATTACTATAGAAGTTACTTCGAAATTCACCATTTTTTTAAAAAAAAAATTTATGTGATTATTCAACAGGGCTGTTTTCCTAATGAATCTAACTTATTTATAAATATAGCAAAATATGACAAAAAGTAGTCTATTACGATCTATTAGCGATGGACATTGATAGAAAATAATAGATGTCTATAAGTGATAGACATTGATAGAAGTCTATCATTCTCTATCAATTTGAATTTTTTTTTTTTTTTGCTTTTTTTTTCCTTTTTGTATTTGAAAAATATTTTTATTAGTTTTGCCATTTGGTTGGCACTAAGATTGCGCTCGCTTTGGATTGTCTAACGGGTGCTTAGTGGTTTTGACTTTTAGCTTGCTTCTTCTTGGTTTAGTCTCCATTTTATCTAAACTGGCCTGCACAATAGATCCTCACACTGTTGTAGTACCGAGCCTACGGTAATCCGATGCTAAATTTAGTACAAGGAGTGAATAATTCAGCTAAGCACTAAATGACTTGAGACTAACTCTCTTCTTATGAGAATACTTACTCTTCCTTTTGGGTGGTCAAATGGAGCTATTTATAAGCAAATTCTCTAATACATGCCCATGGGTTCATGTGACAATAGGAGATGTTAGAGACATTTCAAGTGCTTGAGGTTGTAGGGTGCCAATTTGATCTCGACTTGTTTATTTATCAATCAATATATATTTACCTACTCGACAAGTCAACCCATATCTCGAGGCATTGAAATTTTCCTTTTGGGATGCACATTCCCTTATGCTCTTTTTCGGTACTCTTTGGACTTGCGTCTGCCCATGCTTTGTACCTTGCCTTGGACAACCCTTAACACGTTTTTTTTAAAAAATCACGTATAAACATTTAAATTTACTATAAGTCTATAACCACTTAATATAAGATTTATTAAAAGTACAACAATTAAAACATTAAAAATTACTATTAATAGAAAAAATATCAAACAATTTATAAATATAGAAAAATTACATTGTCTACAATTTAAGTGATAGAAGTTTATCGTTGATAGATAGTGACTGCGATAGGTAGTGAAATTTTTTTATACTTATAAATAATTTGCCTCATTTTATTATATTTGATAACAATCTTTAAGATAATTAGGCATTTGAAAATATAGATTCTAAAACAAAACAAAACTTAGAATGAACTAAAATAATATTTGAACCTAAAAATTTCAAATGTAACATCGGTTGAGAAAAATATCGAACTATAAATTTAAGTATTTCAATTTATTCCCACAGTTTGCTCTATTTTTTTCTTTTTTTCCAAATAAAATTATAATATAAGTATGAAAAAGGCGAAAATATCTGATACTAAATGGGATTGGGTACAGTGGGGTCCACGCTGGACGCCGCTGTCATTTTGCCAAAGAGAAATTTTGAATTTGGCGGTAAGCCGAATTGCAAGGATTTTGAGCACTGCGCCATTTCTCACTCTCCGTCTTCGATAACTCATTCAAACACAAACACCGTCCGATTTTAACCGTCATCCATAATTATCCTTCCCTCTTCCACTTTGCGTTCTTTCTTTTTTGTCATTGGTCACCCTGTCTCAAATTATTCTATCGAATCATATGAGATGAGATGTGATAACAGTAGACTCTAAATATGCAATAGAGTTTATGGTCAAATTTTTCTTAAACTTGAAACTTAGCTTGAATTAAATACCTTATTTACCTACACGTTATAATAAATTGATGAGTTAGGTGACAGCTTCTAATTACTTACTTCTTGCGGAAATGTAAGAGCAACCTGGTGAGAAAAATATATATATATATATATATATATAAAAGTTTGAGTTAAAAAGTCCAATGAATGGTATAAGTTTATATGAAAATAATTTAAGAAAATCATCATCATTTTAAATATAAATTCAAGTTTTGTAAATAATTTAAAACATGAATAATTCAAAAACTAGTAGATGTAAACATAAATTGTAAATTGATGTAAAATACGAACAGATAAAAAACTTGACAAGTATGGCGAAAATAAAATCATGAGCATTCTCTTACAAACGTGAACGTAAACTTGTAAAAATCTTTATTAACCTTGTCCCCGAATGTTGTCATACTATATATAGAAGAACTCGATGCTAGCATATAACATAGCAACATGGTCATATTATACGTCGAGCAAGCTCCAGATGCATAGTAGAATAAATGTGGTCATACTAATCACCGAGTAATCTCAAGGTAAGCAACAATGCAAACATAATCATACATGCACGCAAAGCAACCTCCAAAAGGCAAAAAACCCTGGTACACGACCCAAAGCTTATGTGTGCACTGAAGTAGGTCCCAAAGACCTCATTAACTACTAAAAACCAACTAAAAATTGTTTTTCTTACCTTTAATTTGGAGATGTTTTTATTGGAATTGATGTTGTTTGCTAGTAGTTCAAGTAATTTTGAAGAAAATATGTTCGGGAAGCTTATAGATCTAGGTGTCGTGTTAATTACTTCCAAAATCAAACAATTATGTTTAATAATACATTTGATGAAGTTTATTCCCTACAATGCCTTTTAGTTGATAATTTTCATACTTTGATTACTTTTATTTGTTTTCTTATATTAGTTTATTTAAGTGTCATTACAAGTCAGTCCCTAAATAAAATTGGAATGATTTTTGAATAGCTAAAAGATAATCAATCCAATTCCTTGAGGCCAATACTCGACTTAAGGCTGTTTGAATTATATTATAACTTAACCTATACACTTGCGGTAACACTAAGTTGTGGCACATCAACTACACTACGGAAACACATTTACGTCAGTGTAGTGAAAAATTACAATAGGTACAACGATCTAGTGGTTTTTTGATCTTAAAACATAAAATGAAACTGTGCTAAAAACATGAATTTACTTCAAAATCTTGATAATTATTCTTGAACGTCACAAAATAAATCTTGTAAATCATTCTTGAATATAAAACCATGAAGTCATAAACTTTCTCTGAAAATCATATGGCAAATACTCCTAAAAGTATATATAATCATAAATTTAGGTTAAATTTCATAATATTTAGCTGAATAATAAAATATTTCGTAAAATAAAACAACTCACAAAGTTATTGTATATTGTGGAGTAATCTTTGAATCATTCTTGTTATCCAAACCTTGGTTAACCTAAAATTCCAAATTAATTTGTAGTGCATTTTATGAACTACTTTTTTTAAAAGGGGATTAATATGAAGTTGTTTAACTATTTAGACTAACTATTTGTTTTTAAATACCATTAAGACAAACTCTCTTATGACCCTTCTCTCTTCTTAATTAAACATGGTACTTAATTGCCTAAATTATCAATTTGCTTGGAAATTCTCCAAATCCTTTTTTTTTTTGTGAGCCTTTCCTCTCTCCCACATAATGATTTTCTCTTCCCTCTTCAATTTTTCTAAATCTCTCAACTCCATAGCTCTTCAAATGACCCATCAACTTTCAACTAAAACTTCCATGAACTCAAAATAATTAACAAGCTCTTATAATCCAAGAAAAATAACCCATAAACTCAAAATATTTCATAAAATTGTTGGGATAGTGACTTACCCAAATTATGTAATTGTTGTTGAACCTCCCAAACAACCATTCTTTAAGGTACATTTTACCCTTAAAACTCCATTTCTATAACTTAATTCTGTTTTTTCTCCTTTTTCTTTTTCTTTTTTCGAGCTTCCTCTTCCTTTTTAATTTTATTTTGTTCTTAGTAATATTATTATTATTATTTAACTAAATCCAAAGCCACTTGCCACCCCATCTCTTCTCAAAATAATTTTTGTTTGTTTGTTTTTCTTTTTCTTTTCTTTTTACTTCTTTTCTTATTTCTTATGAAACCCAAAAGACAGAGGTGCCCCTTTGTATGGATAAAAATCTCTCTTTTTCTTTCTTTATTATTGTTATATTTACTATATATATATTTTTAATTAGTAGAAAATGGTGATTGAGTCCTTACAGTTATAACCCGAAAATTATGATTCGCAGAAATTTTGGAGCAGAATTGATGGTTCACATGGCATCTTTCAGTTCTTATCGTTTCTCCCAAGATTTGGGCAAAAGTAATCTTCCTTACATTCTGCATCTTCTCTCTCCCCATCTATTCTCTCTTTCTTTTGAATCATCGCATGATTTTTGTTTCTGCCATTGCTGTAATCTTGAAACAACCTTCTTGTTTGTTGTTGTTTTTCTCTTTCTTTTATTCATTGACCGTGAAGATGGTGAGAATAGAAGTAGGGATTTATAAGAAATGAGACAGGGAAAAGAGTTCCCGTGGGATGAAGAATCTGGCTGACTGGGGTTGAAATTTGAATTTGAGACTTGTGTATTGGAAACGTAGCAAATAACAGTGTATTGCAAGAGGAAGAGGAGGAGGATTGCGAGAGAAGAAGAATAATGTCTTCTTCAAACGATACTTCTTCTCCTTCGTCGGATTCTATTTCAGATTCAAGTTTGCCGCCTGAAGCTTTGGATTCTTCTTCTCCTCCTCCTCCTACTCCCTCTTCTCCTCCACCCTCACCGCAGACAGATGGTTTTTCATCGATGATATTGAATCATGATGATGGTCTTCTGCCGTCGACTCTTTCATTCGCAACTAAAGCTCCACCTATCGACGACCTAGTTTCACCATCTTCCTCACCTCCAGCTCCTCCAGATCCTGGAACTACACCGCCGGCCGCTACTGGCGACTCCGATTCAAATGCATCTGGCGACAATCCCTCGCCACCGCCTGAAGATTCTGCTTCGCCACCGCCGTCTCCTCAGCCGCGGCCTCATCCACCACCGCCTCCACAACAGCCGTCTATGGTTGGCGTCGTTAATCCTCCACCTACCCCTGTTCCGACGACAAAAGCATCTCCGACACCTCCAGGAAGCCCACCTTCTCCAGTATCTGAGGATGAACCCTTTGTCCCGGTGGATCAGAGCGCCGTTCAGACTCCTAATACAGACAAGGAGCCTCCACCATCTGAACCAACGGATGCCCTTCCGCCATCAGAAAATCCAGTCACGATTCCTTCACCAGCTGCAAACCCGGCGACGGGGAAACGAACTCCGAGTCCACCTCAAGGAATTGCTACTCCCACATCAGAGTCTAACATTCTTTCACCTCCCACAACCACATTCACATCCACATCCACATCCACTCGCACTCCGAACAACTCACCTCATTTCACCGACTCAACGCCAGTGAAATCACCATTAGGGCAGTCCAATGCACCATCGTCTGGTTCAAGTAGTCAAGCCGACGTTGCAGTAGGCGCTGCAGTCGCTGGAGTTTTCGTAATCGTTTTGGTTGCTGTGGTTTTTATGTTCACAAGGAAGAAGAAAAGACGGAGAGAGATGTATACGGGCCCCTACATGCCTCCTAATAATTTTGGTGTGAAATCAGGTATTAAAGAAATTTGGAAGTATCCGAAAAGTAGCTCGTTGTTCTTCAATTTAGAAATTATGGTTCTAATCTGGACTATGTTAATTTTATTATATGTTAGATGGAAATTACTATCCACATCAACATGGGGGTAACTCTGGTTCTACTGAAGGCTTCTATACTCAGGTCCCACATACTCCCGTTGGAAATAGCTTTGGGAGTCAAAGAGGAACAGGATACAGTGGCAGTGGAACAGAGTCAGGTGTGATAAACAGTGCCAAGTTCTTCTTTAGCTATGAAGAATTGATGGAGATTACGTCTGGATTTTCGCGTCAAAACATTCTTGGGGAAGGTGGGTTTGGATGTGTTTACCAGGGTTGGCTTCCAGAAGGGAAGTCCGTGGCTGTGAAGCAACTCAAGGCAGGAAGTGGACAGGGGGAGAGGGAATTCAAGGCAGAAGTTGAGATTATCAGTCGTGTTCATCATCGACATCTGGTGTCTTTAGTGGGCTATTGCGTCTCTGAGCATCATAGATTGCTCATCTATGAGTTTGTTCCTAATAAGACTCTTGAGCATCATCTCCATAGCGGTATGGAACCTATCCTTGAGCTCCACCATCACTTTAAAATAGATTTTGAGGTGGTGTTTGATGTTGGAAATATTTTGCTTCTCCTGGCAGGTAATGGAGTGCCTGTGTTGGATTGGTCCAAAAGACTCAAAATCGCTTTAGGAGCTGCAAAGGGTTTGGCATATCTTCATGAAGATTGTGAGTACATATCTCTAAGTTCAAAAGGTTTTAGTGAATTGAACTATTCCAATGTTACCGAGACGACATACTTTGCTAACTCCTTTTGCTTCTCTGTTCTTAGGTCATCCCAGAATTATCCACCGAGACATCAAGTCAGCCAACATTTTGCTGGATGACGCTTTTGAGGCGCAGGTACGTCCAGACCAGTTTTTTCTTATAATTTTGATAATGTACAGTGTACCGCTATTTATTGTTCCACAAGTCTCTGATTCCGATTTCGATGGACAACTTCAAACACAGGTCGCAGATTTTGGACTTGCGAAACTGACAAACGATACACACACCCACGTTTCCACTCGTGTCATGGGGACATTTGGGTGGGTTAACTCGACATTTACTCATCAGAGAACAATTCTTTGAGCCATTGCCTTTCCTTATAATTGATCGTATGTGTTTCAATGGCATGCAGATACATGGCACCCGAGTACGCATCAAGTGGGAAATTGACAGACAGATCAGATGTATTCTCGTTTGGGGTTGTGCTTCTTGAGCTTATTACTGGTCGTAAGCCTGTTGATCCAACTCAGCCCCTGGGGGATGAGAGTTTGGTTGAATGGGTATGCAAATAAATGAACAAACATTTCAATTTTCTCCTCCATTTTCTTTTATATTTTTATGCTAAATTTTAGATGTTGAAGATCTTTTGTCGTCTTCTTTGAGAAGCACTTGAGCGGATTCAGCAATGTCCTATCTTATGAATGTTGCAGGCTCGTCCACACCTCCTGCACGCCCTTGAAACCGGGGAGTTTGATGGATTCATAGATCCACGCCTTGGAAAACAGTATGTGGAAAGTGAAATGTTCAGAATGATCGAAGCAGCAGCTGCCTGTGTTCGTCATTCCGCTCCCAAAAGGCCTCGCATGGTTCAGGTTAACTTAATTCCATTCAAAACTCCGCTTCATTTCAACAAGCTTATTCTTAAATTGCAGTTCTCTTCTAACAGTACTTTGTTGAACAGGTGGTGAGAGCACTAGACATTGAAAGTGACATGTCTGACCTCTCCAATGGTGTTAAATATGGCCAAAGCACCATCTATGATTCTGGACAATACAATCAAGACATTTCTAAATTCAGAAGAATGGCACTCGGTTCAGACAGCTTCGAATACGATATTTACAGTAGCGAATACAATTCCAGAGAAATGACTGCAAGTCGTGAATCATGGAGATTCAACACTAACTCAAGTGGTGAATCAGAAACTCAAGCTTTTAAAGGACGAACTGGGGCACAACAAAGTCACCATAGTGGTCGACAATTCTAATATAATGTGCGAACAAGACGTAAATAATGTGTAAAGCTTCTTCCATTTTTCTTTTCCCCCCATTTTTGACTTAGTTGTTCACTTTTTATCATAAACTTATTCATCCTTCTAAACTAAGGAGTTGTGAAATAGTGATTTGGAATCTTACATTTGAGCTCCAACTAGTAAACACCATTTGTGGTATGTCATTGATTCAAAAGAGGTTGATGAGGGATATTCTATTTCTGGTGATGCTGTGGTTGTTATATGTATTGCATTTTGAATTTTTGACCACTATATGCTATTTTTATTATTTCCTTGTGTCTACCAATTATGTTGTGCATTCATAGATTTTGTTATTATACTTCCCCCCCACCCCCCCCAAAAAAAAAAAAAAAACATTTTCAGTTGGAATAATAACAAGAAGAGACGAAGGGAGCGAAAAGACACAAAAAAAAAAAGAAAAAAAAAAAGACATTTACTTGACTCATTTTGATGAAATAACAACTTTCCTAGCTCAAGTAGATTAATGTAACTGGTGCAGGTGATCAAACAGCTCAACTTTGTGAGTAGTTCATTGCCCTTTCTAATAAGATGTTGATGCTGATTTGAGTTATGAGCACTCTCCCTTTGCACAGCCTATTTTAATTATCTGATTTCTCTGCTTGTTAGCTTGATCAGTGAGTCTCTTAATCTCTTTGGCTGAATGTCATTTTCATTCGCCTATATATGCAGCAGAAAACCAATCAGTAACAGATAACTTTTAGATTATTAATCTGAAGTTTAAGAACATAATAATGTTCTGAATTATGAATAGTGCAGAGATCTTATTGCTGCACTAAACGAGTTTTGTTTTAGAAACTTAGAATATTACATACTTAGAAGTACATAGGTATCTAAACGCAAATGAACGTTACCTCAACATGGAAAATGTTCAGGACCATACCCCCAAAGGTTGTAATATTGACATCAACAACCTGCAAGCCCAACGAATCCATTGCCACTATTGAGCTCACTACGCCGCCTTGTTTTTGCTTGCATAATAGCTTGATTAAGAAATCTCTTTCATTAATTTGCATCACTTCCACTTCCACCTAACAAAATTTCCATACGGAATATAATTGAACAAAAATGTCTAATTGGTATTTGGGAAGAAGCTGTAAAGAAATTCTACCTCCATAGGCCTCTCCTCACCAAGGATAAACATTGGCTGATCATCCTGAACCAGAGGCCAACAATTAATGTTATCATTTTTCTTCTCTAATGGAGAAATCTTCAAGTGTTTGTTCTTTTGACAGTCCTCATGCTCCAATTGAATGAGTTCATTCTGGAGGCTTTTCACATTCTCTTCCAACTCTCTTATGTAGTTGATAGCATCCACAATGATTGATGCTCTATCCATCTAAGGGTTCCATCATAACAAACACAGAAGATTAATAAACATATATAAACAATTTGCCACACGGTACTTGATAATTCGTTTGAACCTTGGATATATTAGGGACTAAAGCACGTAGAGCATAGAGACGATCCCGAATCTTGTCTCTTCTTCTCCTCTCTGTGAAGAGATTCTTGGATTTGAAAACTTCCTTTCCTTGTTTCCCTCCAGTTTTGGCTTCATCTTTCTGCAAGCTCTTTGAATATTCTGAAGCCACATCCCTTTGTTGTTCCAGCAAATCTTCTTGGTGCACCGGCCCTTTCGATTCAAAAGACCTGTGAATTGGTTGGTTCAAGAGTCCACGAGAAACCAAACTCGAATAGGAATCAAAGTATTGATGCTCATTGGAAGGCTTTGAGCCACTGGATGATCCTTCACCACAGCTAGGAAAGGAACTGGACTGGCACACTGAAGGAAGAATTTCTAATTTGGATTTGAAATCAAGCAAGGGCTGGGGATCAGGGCAGTTTATTGGATAGAATTTGGTAGATGAATGGAGTCTTTCCTCATTGAGGCCAGCATTCAGTTCACTTTCTGTTTCAAATTCATGCTCCAGAGAGACATTACAGTGAGACATTACGTAGTCTATAACCTCTGCCTCTCTTGGCATCTGATAGAAATTACACCCAAAATATGAACAGAACATTTTCATAGCACAAATTTCATCTGCATTCTTACCTTCAGTTCTTAGTACTTACATGTTTTGTAGCAAAAAGCTCCACAATTCCACCAGAAACAGGAATTAGGACTCGAGTTCCAGTCAACTCCTGCCAAATAAGATGGCATTGCACAGAACTTAATCGAAATCAACCAGCCATAAGCTGCAACCAAATTGAGAAAAATGAAAAATAAGAGAAACCCACATGTGAAAAAGTTGAAGTAGAAGAAACTTCAGTACTTGTAAGCCACATGGGTTGATTCGAAATCGAAACATCCCCATGGACCCTGCAATAAAATCCGAATACAAAGAAATTTTTGTCAGCAGTTTCACCATTATTAAAGAACAGTTATAAGTCGTAAGTAGCTAACCCAGAGTTTAATGATATTGAAGAAGGGAACTGAGCAAGTGCTTGGCAAGCATTTGTCCTTCTAAAATGTCGAAATCGAGTGTCCTTACAAAGAGTAGCTGGGATCGTCTCTCCGCCTTCCTCTTTCCCGCCGGCGTCGGAAACTCCACCGCTACAGCAGCAACCAACCCAATGAATGAACCTACAAACAACAGCCCTCCATTAAAGTTAAAACACATCATTTTCATAAAATCAAATACATACCTGGAAGAAGAATCATCCCTTGATTTCCAAACAATGCAATAATCCCAAAGTTTAGTCTCAACTAAAGCTCTAAGACACTCCAGAGTTCCCTGAAAGCTTCTCATTGTCTCTGGCTTTCGATTTCTTCTTCTCGACTGATTCTATAAGTTGAAGTAGAGGAAGAAAAGGGGAAATGCAGAATCAGTTTTCAAAAACAGAAATCTGATATTGCTTTAAGAAGAAAGAAAGATAGAGAGAGGTTTGACTGAACAGTGAGAAGAGAAACAGAAAACCATGGAATCAAATCGTTGAAATGAAAGCAACCCATAACCGTAAATGGTGTGAAAGAGAATTATATTCGAAAATGGAAAATGAGAGAGTGGATTGGATTGGACCGTACAATGGTGTGGCAAAAATTCTCCGCATTTCCTTCTTTCTCCCACCAATTCGTTAGTTGTGTATATAGTGAATAAACAATTCCTATTCAACTCAATTGGAGTGTATTAATAATCATGAGATCAAAGTTCGAATTTTCCAACCACCAGTTATATTAAAAAAATAAATTTGAAGCTATTGATTTTTACGTTGAACTGGTTGTTAAAGTCTATGTGTTGGAGTGCATATTGTGTTAAAATGAGTTAGAAATAAAGAGAGGTGGTGGTTAAAATGGGTTAATTTGATAGTGTACCTTCGAACAAAAATAAAATAAAATAAAATAAAAGGGGTATTTTTTTTTTGTCCTTTTTGGGGACTTATTATTATTATTATTTGGTTTTTTTGGTGGCTGCCGTTTGAGGGTTAGATTGGTTGTTTTTTTTGTGTGGCTAACTTTATTTTAAAAAAAGAAAATTAATTCTTTATTGGACTTTAATCCCATCTCTATTTTCCTTCTTTCTTATATTTTTTAGTTTCTTCTTCTTTTTAATGCTTTTTTTTATATTTTTAAAATTTCAAACCAAATTTATTTCTATTTAAAATTTTAAAATTAGATTTAGAATTAATGTTTTCTTATCGTTTTTGAACTTGAGTTATTTTTAATGTATTTTTTTTCTTTTTTAGTTTGTATTTTTTTCAACTCGAGTTTGAATTAGGTGTGATGTATTTGTTAAATTCAATGATTTGTCTTAACTTTTAACTGGTGTTCAATTATTTTTTAACTTTTAGGTGTTGAATATGTTTTCTTTAATTATAAATTAGTAGAGTCAAGTTAATTTGACAAATGTTCAAAATTTTATGTTTTCTATTTTTTACTGAAATGTTTCATATTTCTTTATTATTTTGAGTTTACGTATTTTATGTTAGTTTGGTTAATTAATTTTTTCGATAATTTAATGGCTAAAATGGCTAATCAATTATTAATTCAAATATAAAGTATAATGTTCTTACTTTCATGGGTTCGATATCGACATGAGGTGTGAATCGGTAATTTCATTATATCGTAGAAAAATTCATTATTTTTTTAAGAATATGATAACAAAATTGCAATATGATAGAGTAAAATAAAGAAAATTAAAAAAGTTACAATTTAGTCCTATAGTTAGAATTTAGTTTTTTATGGTTTGATAAAAATTACCATAAATAAGGTTAAATTATGATGATTTTATCAAACTGGGGATTTCATGAAATTTTATCATACCATAAGAACTAAATTATGACTTCTAAAATTATATCTTTCTCTCACAAATTTGTAATTTTACCTAAAAAATAAAAAATAGTGATATTATTTTTTTATATAATAAAAATAAAAACAAAATGTCAAAATAGTATTATTTTTTAAATTTAATTTTATTTTGCAAAAAGAATGTGGGAAGAAGCCTGCTGCAATATGATGCAACAAAACAATTTAAAAAAAGTGATATTGTATTCATTAAAAAATAAAATAAATGGTTTTGTAAAATTAAAAATAACAAAAAATCTGGGAGAAAATAGAGTGGCATGTGAAAAATGCTCCATTTCTCTAAATAGTTTGAGATCTGCCTACTTTTACTATTTTTTTTTAAAAGAAAAAAAAAACTGTCTTATTCCTCTAATGAACTCGTTACTAAATAGTTAACAATGGACAAGGAGGATTTTCAAATAATTTTATTTTAGCTAAGTATGTGTTATAACAATTGGGAACTTCAATTATCATAATAGAAGGAAGACTAAACAACCTATTCCACCCAAAGCAAATTGGGAGTCCAAACGCCCTTTAAAAAAGTTGGTAGATTAGAGATTATACATCCACTTCGATCTTCATGTTTGTTGAACTATAAAAATACAATAATAAAAAATATATTCAAATTCAATAACACAATTAGAAGTCTTGGTATTGATAAAAACATTCTTGTCCAACTATAGAAACTTGGTTAAATTATTATACAAAATCTTCTTTAATTATAGATTAAGTTTTAATTATGCCTCCGAACTTTTAAAAATTCCTTTTTTACTCGTGAGATTTCAATGTGGTTAAGACTATTTGATTTTTTTTCTTCTTTTTAACTCACTTTCAGTACACATTTTCATTTTTGTTATAAGGGAAAAGTTGATAAGATGATTACTTTAGAGTGAGTTCAAAAGTTAAAAGATCACAATAGAATTTTAGAAACCATATTAACATAATTGAAATCAATCCAAAATTCAGATTATAAGTGAAACTTGTTGCTTGTGTTCACATGTATTTTTATTGAAAGTTAATGGATGGTTGCTTTAAAATTAAAATTAACTTATTAATTGTTAATTGTAAAGATAAAATATAAAAAATTATTTTAAATAATAAAACCGTCAAAAATATTTAATAATAAACTGCGATAGAGCATACTGTGGCTTATAATTCAGACAATAAAATTTTATTATATTTTATAAATATTTTAATTTATTTTTTTTATATTTAAAAATATTCTTAAAAAATATATATATTTCACCGAATTTTGCACGTAGCACGTGCCAGCCAAACGGAGGAACCGGAGCTACGACTCTAATTTTAGTGGGCTTGGGCTTTCAGATTCGAATTTGGGCCTTTGTGGTTAATCAGTCTGTCCGCATCCCAAATTCAGGAAAAATTTGGAAGGTCCCAAATTCTTAAAACTAAAACTAACCTTTTCCAAATTTGTTTTCTTTTTCTTTTTAAAAGCGAATAAAATTACAAGGTCATATAGTTGATCTCTAAATTGGGATTCAATTAATGTTATATTCTTTAATAAAAATGGAATTTGTCAATCCAAAAACGTAATGAGAAAAAGGCTAGAAAATTTTATATATTTCTACGATGATATGATATTATCTACTTTAAGCATAAACTCTCGTGATTTTACTTTTGCAGCCATCCAAAATGTCTCAAATAGAGTGCCCTCACTTATATACAGAGAGAATTGACTACAATAATACTTACTACTCGTTCATTATTTCGAACTCCACATAATTCTTAAAAAGCAATGATTCGGTGTAATCTAGATTGCACTTAGTCCCAATGTTTTGTTTTTTTAACACACAATTTTTTTAAAAGGATATTTGTCACATGGTAATTTCGGACAATTGTTTGGGCTACACAAGGATAAGTTCAATTCATGCTAACACCTAAGTTTATTTTTCATTATATATCCATGACCATTTACTTCTTTAGCTAAGTTGAAACTCTGTTAGTACTCCTAGCACATAATTAGGTGGATAAAACCTATTTACTAATTACACAGATTTCCTCTATTTGCCAAACTCGAAATAAAAATCATTATTGGTAATCCAAAATTCAAATAAATGTTAATGAATCCACTTTAATTAGACTTGTCCCACCTCCATTATTCGGAATCGTATTCTCTGGCTTTATTCGAAGCCTAATTCTTTGGTCACTTTAAAACACAAAAGTACCCAAAAACATCTGGTAATTGTGGTTGCCGTAAGATTGAAGATATACGATCAAAAAGATTTCAACTTTTGTTTAAATTCCTACTCAGAATTCAACAGCATCCATTGAATAACATCACAGATCGATGATTGAATTGAGCTTGTCATTAGATTACAACAAACATCAAATGAAAAGAGAGAGAGAGAGAGAGAAAAAAAAAAAAAAAGGAAAGAGAAAAAAGACCACACTGCTATAACTTGATACGATGAAACTGGGATTTTTCATGTTTCTCTGTTGTTTTACAAGTACCCATCAAACATGATGCCCTGAAGCTTTGAAATTGAAATCTCCTTCATGATGATCTGTATGTTTGATTTCGCTTCTCGTTTCACCGCTATTTTCAAAGGGTTTGAAGCTATTTCCATGGCCATTAGGCCCATGAGGCCCATTACCATTACCATTGCCATTGCCATTGCCTTTGCCTTTGCTTCCTCCATTTCCACCAGATGGGAATTTACCTTTCCCATTTGGGTTTTTAAAATCAAATCCAAATTCGATATCTCCTTCTTTATCAGGATGCAATTTGGGTTCTTTTCCTCTAAGACGAGCGCCGCCGTGGGTTTTCTCCGGCTTCGGCCTCTGGTTTTCAACTCGCCGGTTGCAGAGGCGGCCAAGGAAACAAGCAAGAGCCGATATGACAACAATAACCGCAAGAACTATAAAAACTGCCCCAAATGAGCCGTTGGAATGATGGGAAGGCGGAGGTTGGATGCCGGCCGTCGCCGCCGTGTCGGGATAAACAAAATTCGGCTGTTGTTGTTGCGGTTGCGGTTGCGGTTGCGGTTGCTGTTGCTGTTGCTGTTGAAGTTCCGACATGTCGGCCAAGGTTTTGGGAATATGGGGAGTTGGGAGAAATGAAGGAAGTGGGGGATTGGAATTTTAGGCTATTAAGGAGGTGATATGAAATGAAGGTGGTGCTTTGAGTGGAAGAGAAGGGAGAGATATGGAATTTACTGAAGAAAGAAGCAAGAAGGTTGCATATGGAAGTGGGTTATGTATAATGAATGGGATTCTAAGAAAAGGGGTTTAAGGGAGAGAGAAAGAAAGAGGTCAAAAAGGGAGGAACTTTCTTTTGGTAAAGAGACAGACAGCTAAACATATTCCTTCTGGTACTTTAAATTTTGAGTTTTAATGAACAGAAGAAGTTGTGTTTTGATTGATGATTATATTGTTGGACATAGAACATAAAACAAGGATAGAGTTTAGCGCATTAAAACACATCTAACTATTTAAAGCTTTTTTTTTTTTTCTTTTTTGGTAGAGTGCAGTCACTCTCAATCCTTATTCTTTATGGACATCTTATCATTTGTTGGATAATGATTTTATTTTCTTTTCTTTTCACTTAAAATAAATCAATTTGAGTTTTGGTCAAATTTCAAAAATACAAAATAAAATGTACATTGAATTTTGACAAGAAATAACAATAAAGAAACTATAAGTGGAAAAAATGTTTATAAACGAATCCTAAGTTAGAAAATAAAAACAACAAAATTGTAATACGATGGAATTTGCAATTTAATTTAACTCATCTTAACATGAAGAAAATTTCTTATGCTATGGTCTTATGAGTGCTACTTCTATTTCTATTTATTGTACATCATTTAGAATTGACGTGAGATCCAATAACATTAAAACATTAATTAATAGAACAAAAGTTAGATTTCAATAGAATGAGTATGTCCTCATTTGAATATTACAGAGGGAAGAATCAAGCCTGTTACAACTTTCATTTTTGTCATGTTTCTCATGAGGAGAACAAAGCCGCTCATGTCTTTGCAACTTTGGCATCTTCTCAAGGTCATTCTTTAATCTTCTAAATAAGCATTCTTCTTATCATTCTCGATGAGAAAGGTAGATTGAGGTCATTCTTTAATCTTCTAAATAAGCATTCTTCTTATCATTCTCGATGAGAAAGGTAGATTGTAATTTTCTCTTGTTTTGTGAGGATGTACTATAGGAATACTACAAAATTTTCCTTCAAACAGAGGGTAAAAAAAGGGAGAATAGACAATGATTGGAGGGGGAAGAAGAGCAAAAGAGACAAATGGATGTGGTTTCAAATCTGATTTGTTCTGTAGTGCAAAAGGAAGGGATGGGATTATGGGGTTCAACATAGGGATTCGAGTAACAATTCCAATTTGCCAACATAAAGCATAAGCCAAGCGGCCTTGGGACGCGCCTCAATTTTTTCTTTCTTCTTTTTCAAATCTTTGTTGCTTTATCTT
This sequence comes from Citrullus colocynthis, assembly GCA_031780015.1. Classification (NCBI taxonomy): domain Eukaryota; kingdom Viridiplantae; phylum Streptophyta; class Magnoliopsida; order Cucurbitales; family Cucurbitaceae; genus Citrullus; species Citrullus colocynthis. The sequence goes on from QLSR01000552.1 coordinate 118,374, forward strand.
TCTCCAAGAAGGGTTTGCTGGCCTACAAAGGCTGCTCTGCTCCTTGCTTTTCCTTTTATTTCTTTGGATCATTAAGACAATGATATGTTATTTTCCATCCTAAAGTTTCCAACTTGCAGATGACCAACATTCTGATGGAAATGTTGCCAGTTCTGTTGGGTCCTAAGCCCAACAAGCCTGGTGCAAACATCTAAGAAAACCTGTCCACAAAGTAACGGTTATGAAATCAAGCATAAAAAAAGTGAAAAACATAAACAGTAAAGAAATTGGCATAGAGATTTACGTGGGTTACTAACTGTGTGTTAGCTACGTCCACGAATAAAGGGAGAGAGCAACTTTTTACCAGAGACAAATATCATAAATACAGATTGCAAAGATGCCTCAAGGATTACAAGATTTATATATAGCGCATCTTTTTAAACCCTAAGACCAAATGTGTAAATAACGCATAAACGATTACAAATTAGGTCTTAAGAGCATTGGTCATTCGAAGCGGTAGATAACAGATTCTTTTCGGTGGTAACATATTCATCATATATATTTGTAGGGAAGAGAAGCAAAAACAAATACTTCTGGAATCTGTGGATTGACGGAATAAAAGCTCATAGTATTAGTTTTTACAGATGGCGAAGTAGCTAGTAAGTTTCTTTTATTTCATTCTATATCTCAATGTGGCGTGTATTAAATTATTAAAAGTTACAACCACTAAGATAGGCAATGAGAGCAAGACTACGAAGTGGAGGGTGCCACGTTTGGCACCAACAATGGTCTTACTTATAAATAAGTCAATCCAAGAAACGAAATGAACTCAAATCTTAATCTATATAGACACTACAATCTATACTTGCATACTCACTGTCTTCCCCTTCTGGTTCTGTACCATCAGACTTCGGCTTCTCTTTTGGGACTTGTTGCATTAATATGAAGTTGTCAGGGCCCTGTTTGTTATAGTTCACAAAAGCACCCAAGGCCCCAAGAAATCCTTCATGCCGCAAGAACATTGCTTGCGCATCACCCTTCGACCTAAAATGGGAAAATGAAGGGAGTAAAATTTAAATAACATAGTCAGCCTCAGTTACTGCCATGAGAATCCAAAAAGAAATAGCAGTGTATATTTTTACCAGTAATGAACGGCAACAGATATGGTGTCCATAGTATAAGCATGACCACGTATGAAGAATCCTCCAAAAAATATCCGCTTGAGTCCAAATCGAAGTGCAGTAAGATAGGCAATCTGGGGAGAATCAAATTCGGAACATCTTATATTTCCAAAGTTTCTACTTCATTTTTAAATTAAGTCTCATCACTGTGACGTACCTGTCCAATGTTATTTGAAATCATTCTTAGAAGGGACCGAGCAAGATCCTCAGCCCTGTAGTTTTCAAGCACTTTGTTTGCTGAAATTGTCTTGCCAAAGCTAGAAGCAATGGCTGTGGATGAAAGACCCATCTGAATCATTAGAGGGCAGAAGAGGGTGAAGGTTTTGTAGCTAAAAAGGACGCATCATCGTCGATAAATAAAAGACTACTCCCTAAAATGGAGGCAGTAACTTTGGTCGTGCATGATGAATAAACATGTGTTATCAATAGAAAGGAGTACCTTAGAATAATCTATTCCACCATATATATCTCCGACAAGCATGTCCACCACTCTATTATTTCCTTGGTGACTCAACTCCAACAACTCGTCAAAACTGAAAGATTTTACATTTGGCTTTAAAGCGAGAAAATAAACCATTCATAAAAGTTTGCTTATACTTAAATTCCATAAATGAAAGATTTAAATTGATATGAAGAACTAAAAGCATAAATAGTAGAGCGATGAACTTTATAAGAAAGCTTCAAACCAAATTGTTACTTCTATGAAAGTATAGGGACCAAAAGTGCTTTTTCACCAACAACTAATTTTAACCGACCAAGTGGATGAAAGAAGTACCTGTTGCACTTTGTCAAAAGCTTACCCAAACCCCAGAATGTTCCACCACCAAGGCTTGTTCCACTTACCCGCTCAAACTTTCCATTTCCATCCACCTACTAATTGCAATACAAAAGATTTCAGGTTTAAGAAATGGCGTACTCATGAAAATGCTATGGTTAGGAAACTAAATAGTAAATACCATAATGACCATACCTTAATCATGCTGACTCCAGAGCCAATGTTAACAAGGAGGAAAGGGTACAGATCATCTTGGTTAATCTTCACAAATTCCTTTTGACCGCCTATGTACGTAAATGCTTCTTGGTCGACTGCCTAAAACGTAACAGAAATAGGAACATGTCAAGTGTAATAGAATTGAAGTACAGTTCTAGCTTCGATCATCCACATTGATGAGATTTAGTTTCACAGCATTATATGATAGGAGTCACATTATACAACATTTCAAGTATAATAATTCTTTGCAACCAAAATAGATACGTTGTCTGGCCAACCTTTAGGAGAAAATTTGCTCCAGCGACGAGGCAATCCATTTCATCCTCCTTGTCTAAACAAAAGTCAAGCTTTTCTTTGAAGAGATCTGCAAATTTAAATGCTCCACCACCAGTGGCCTTCCACCGACAGTTATCACTCAATAAATTTGCATGCTTCAGAAGAATACAAAACAATAAGGTAAAGTGTGCACCTTTACAACTATTCTGTCATTGCCAAGATCCTTGGGGTGGTGCGAACCTGGGTTAATGTTCAGTTTTCAGCAGAGTACCAAAAAGGAAAGAAGTAGAAAAAGGAGGCACGAAGACTTCCACACAACAGCCAAAAGAAAAAAGGTACTGACTATTTTGGGGCATATTTAGTTCATCTCCATTTGCATGTTACCTCATTTTATAACTTTTAGGCTACCAAATGGAGAAACAACTAAGGCCCCTTTTAGTAGTAATTTGGTTTTTGAAACTTAAACCTATTTCCACTCAATTTCTTACAATAGTTTGCATCTTTCTCAAGTAAAAGAGTTGAATTCTTAGTCAAATTCCCACAAGTTTTTAAAAACTACTTTTATTAATTTTCAAAGCTTGACAACAAAACAAGAAATTTAGAGGTGGTTGGAGTGTTTATAAACTTAATTTTCAAAAACTAAAAACCTGGGGCCAAAGCAATTCTATGAATAACTCTATTTGACCCTGATGTTCTTATACAAAACACTGATTTTATCTTAGGTGAAGGGTTAATAAACGTAATTAATCAACCCTTTGATATTGTCATCTGCAAACAGCAAACTAGGCAGATGAATTCTTTTTCCATTTTAGATTTCTTAGGCAACCAGATCAGTCATACTAGTTAAACAAGTTTAAGCTTTAAAAAGATCACGCGCAAGTGTAAATGCCACAAAGGAAATCACACATACCGAGTTGCTTGCGTTTAATAAACGCTACACAATCATCGATTTTGCTTGTTTCGAACTTGGAAAAGTGAAGCTTCCCTTGGAGAATGGAACGGCTTCTTCCACTAGCTTTTACAGAACTCTTGTTTCCAGAAAAATACACCAACTTGGCAAGAGTGCCTACATGAAATGCAGAGATTAATCGATGTAAACTAAATTCCAAATATAAGATCAAAGAAAACCCAAAAAAGGAAAGAAAGGGAGAATGCAATAGGATGACCCAATGTAGAATCATAAAAAACGATGAACTGAAAAAGAATTACCCCCAATATCCAATGCCAAATGAGATATTTGGCTGTCAGATTGGGCGTCCGAATTCCCTCCGGTTCCGGTGATTCCGAGATCCATCCCACCGGAAATAGTACGGAAGGTAGCCGGCTAGGTCTTTGCTAGCGAAGAAGTTGAGAGATCTGAAATTGAAGTGTGGTGAAACATTCACAGCTAAAACCCTTTAGAAGCAACTCTTAAATAATTTGAGAAGAGCCGGTCGAGATGGCATCGGAGTTTGATCGAAAAGGCACTTCAGTGAGCATTAACGGTTGACTTTCCAGAGATAACGAACAAGATGAGTCCCGCTGCTTGCCACCGTTGTCCGGTGGTTAGGTGCGTCAGAAATTGGGAACTGAGAGTCTGAGACGATCCAAATTCTCTTTTGTTCTTTTTTTTTTTTAATTAGACACGTGAGATTTTTTTTTTTTTTTTTTTTTTTTTTTTTTTTTTTTTTTTTTT
>QLSR01000552.1:122590-163104 GCA_031780015.1 Citrullus colocynthis
TTTTTTTTTTTTTTTTTTTTTTTTTTTTTTTTTTTTTAACTTTCAATTTCATTCCATTAGAATTTGTTACGTACAACGAAGAATATATCAATTATCGTTCAGCTAAATTTAATGGATTGAAATCTACACTCAGACTATGTGTTACCAACTTGTAATAAAAATTGATGGAATCGTAATAAGATTTCATTAATAAATTAATCTTAACGAGGTTTAAATTGCAAATATAACAAGATTGGTTTTGATCGCGTTTACTTAAATTCATAAATTTGTCACATTTTACATAATTAATAAGTGTGGTTAATACATAATTAATATTTGAATAACTTCAACAAAAAATGACTAATTTGAAGAAAAATTTAGGTTATATTTAGTAACCATTTGGTTTTTTTGTTTTTTTATTTTTGAAAATGAAGTCTATTTTCTCCCAATTTCATATAATAGTTTTTCTTAAATAAAAAAGTTGAATTCTTAACAAAATTAAAAAAAAAAAAAATCTTGAATTTTTAAGACATTGGTAAAAAGTAGATAACAAAACAAGAAACTAGAGGTGAAATGGATATATATAAGCTTAAATTTCAAAAACAAAAAATAAAATGATTATCAAACGAAATCTTAGTGTTAGCATCAATTTTCTTTAAAATCTTTGTCAATTTTACCTTATAAGTGTGTTTTAAAATTTATTGAAGGCATGTGAGAATACATTTTTCAACTATTTTTCCAAAAAAAAATTATTAGATCACAACAATTATTTAAGTTTGAGGTGTAATTTTATGAAAGTAGGAGTTTAAGGTAAGAAATGATGCAACTTGAGTTAATTTTTTTTTCTATAATTTTCTTAATTTATAAGACAAATTAAAAGAGGTTAACATGGCTAGAGACGTCCATAGTGAGGCAAGGTTGGGGATAGGTTCTTCATCGCCGCTTTCCATTTTATTCTCCATCCTCCGAACTTTTTCAAGGGAATTGAGCGAGGACTCCCTGACTATGAGGAAATCGTAGGAACCAAGCTCCCCGCCCGAACCTTTTTGCGTTTGATTTAAATAAATAAAAAAAAAAATCACTACTATGGTCAAATTTTAATTCGATAGTTAAAATTTTTCACTAATTCCATATGGATAATTTGAACTTAAGGAAGAATTTTTTAGTAATGAATAAACATTACTCAAATTTTCTAGTAGAAAGAAATAATTATCAATCAAATTATTCGTATGTATAATCTAAATTTAAAGGTTAAATTCACACATATTCAATATCTTAATTATTAATAATAATAATAACATAACATTAAATTGAAGTTATATATATATATATCATTCATTGAAATAATAGTTGGTCAAAACGAGCATTGTTCAACTAGCATAAATAATAGTTGGTCAAACCTAGCTTTTGTGAGATTGACATTATATTACTATTTTTGGAAAATATTAAAAGAAGTTGAAGAAGAGATGAAAACTTAAAGTTCTATCAAACAAATCTATATTCTTAAAAATTCCAAAAACTGTAACGACCCGACTAATACATCCTAATCAGACCATTACTCAATGCATGCAAATTTCAAGAAAAGACCCGACGCTGAGTAATAAGAAAGAAACAATGCTACTTATGGAAATTTCTGTTTTATTTAATCCCATATAGAAAGAATTTTTGGTTTGGGGTACCCCTAATAAAATCAACAAAATTCCATGAACAGAAAACAAAAACAAAATCCATATACAAAATAAAAGACAAGCCTAAAAAAAAATGCAGTGCTAGGCGGAAGCTACTATGGGTCCCGTGAAGCCATCAAGGTTTCCTCTTGTCATTCGCCAGCACGTTCTTTCCCTTACCTAAAAAAAAAATAAGATAAAAGGGTGAGCAATTATATTGCTCAGTAAGTGACCCCACTACCGGAGCCAGGCTAGGCACCCAAGTCCTTTAAGTGCATTAGTCATACAACAGGCATATCAACATACTTCAATAGGAAACTGGTTATACTGGCACCCAAGTCCTTTAAGTGCATTAGCCTTAAGACAGGCATATCTAACATACTTTCATAGGGGACTGGTTATACTGGCACCCAAGTCCTTTAAGTGCATTAGCCTTAAGACAGGCATATCTAACATACTTCCATAGGGAACTGGTTATACTCTCCCTAAGTTGGATTTGGATGTCCACAAACCTCTGGAGCCCCGAAGGAACTCTTACCTCTGGTGATCCCGAAGGATCACAAAACCTCTGGTGATCCCGAGGGAACACAACCTCTAGTGAACCCGAAGGAACACATCCTCTGGTGACCCCGAAGGACCACAACCTCTGGTGAACCCGAAGGAACACAACCTCTGGTGACCCCGAAGGACCACAACCTCTGGTGAACCCGAAGGAACACATCCTCTGGTAAACATCCAGCCGACGTAGGGGAGTTACCACTACCCAATACTCATAACCAATTTAAATTCTCACTCCTTTACTTCCATGAATTTATACACTAACAGCGATGTTTACAATCATCTCATATACAAGCATAAGCATTTCACATACATCCTTTGAAACATAGGAAAAATCATACAAGCATGCTATCTCAATGGGCGTAGAAGTATTACTCATCATGGCAACTAAACATAAGGCGGGAAGGTGGTTCAGGTAGTAAAGTCACTTACTTGAGCAATTATATTCACTTATTCGCACGGCAGTCTGTTGGAAAGTTCTTGGTCCACCAAGTGTGGCTTAACTTGCAGTTGCTCTAATCCTTTTTACCCAACACAATTCCCGGCCACCTAAGGGAATTTTTATCACATAAGTCTCAAGCATCAACAGTTTTTTAACCAAATTAAGCTATAAATTTTTCCTTGGGTCCGAGATACTTACTCTCACGTTACCGGTTTGGTGACGAGAAATCAGGCGTGGTTTGATTGAAATGGCAGCGGAGGAGCACCGGGGTGGAAGAGAGAGAGAGAGATTGATTGAAACCGCGGCGGCACGCGAGGGAGAAGAGAAAAATCCCTTTTTACTTATTTTTTTTATTTTTTTTATTTTGGCACGCAAATCGATTCCTATTTATAAAAACCCAAATTCCCTATTCCTTCCTCCTTTCCCCTTTTCTTTTCCAACCAAACAAAATAAAATCAAATAAAATCTTCTACAACCAAGATGTACTTCAATTTCCAATCCCACCAAAATTAATCACCTTATTTTACTTGCCCCAAGATAAAATTATCTTTTTATTATTATTATAATTATTTCTTTTCACACGTAATAACTTAAACTTATTTACTAGGAGGATTTACCCCAACGATTTGGGGTTGTTACAAAAACAATAAACATAAAAATGAGAATGTTACTTCTCATTTATTTGCAACTATATTTCATCGTGATTAAATTACATTCATTATCTAAAAAAAAAAAAAAAAAAAGTGTTTATCCATTTTTCTCTCTTTTCTTTCTTCCCTTTAGAATACAATATCAACCATTTGAGCTTCTAGATACATTTATAATTAAGAAAGTAGAATTCAAAAGATTTGCACTAATGATATAAATATAAAATTGTAAAGTTTCATAGGGAAAATAAAGTAAATATGGTAAGGTTTGAATTCATCAAGCAGCAGAAGGTGCAGGGACGTAGGCAATATTGGGCTCAGACATGGAGCCCAAAATTGAGAATTTGGGCAGTGCTTGGGCTTGGGCTTGGGCCTCATCTCCTTCCTTATCGACGTCGTTTCTAGACTTCAAATCAAGCGACGTGTCGTTATAAATGTCCCACCATTTTCCGACTAACATTTTGATGTCGTCTCTCTCCATGTTTGCTTCTTGCCCTGTGTATCTCCATGGTTTCGATCCCTGTTAATAAAAAATACTCGCATTATTTAATATGCATGATTTTCATTAAAAAAAAAAAAAATTGATTTTTTAGTTTTTGAAAATTAAATCTATTTTCCACCCTTTCTTATCCTAGTTTTCATATTTCTTAAATAAAAGAATTGAATTCTTAATTAATTTTAAAAACTATTTTTTTGGTATTTAAAACTTAAGCAAAATTTTGTTAAAAACATTGGTAAAAAAAGAAATATAGAGGTGGGATGAATAATTATAGACTTAATTGACAAAAACTAAAAATTAAATAATTATAGAATGAAAGCCTAAATAATTAGTGGTAGGTAGTCGTGGAGAATTATTCCATCCCTTCTCTTTTTTATAATTTAATCTCAAACAAATAGAATAAATTCTTTATATATATATATATATATACACACACGTGGGTGGGCCAATTTTCAAACCAATTTTCCTTTAGATAAATAAAAATCTTAATCACATGCTCACCTTCATTTTACAGACAAAAAAAAAAAAAAAAAAAAGAAAAAAAAAGGAAAAAAGATGTCATTCATGTGGGATTAAAGGTTGAAATATAAAAGTAAATAAAAGGAAATGGATAAAGAAAGCTTACAGCAGCGCAGTAATGAACGACTTTAACATTGCGAAGATCACAAACATTTTCAGGATGGCGCCAGAGCATAGCCAGAACCAAGTTGTAAGTGGGAGGAATGGGCTTATAAACATTCCCAAAGAACATGTTCAGAAAATCCTGCTCCGCAAAAGGAGTCGGCGAAGTTATACGCAGAGTCTGTAGAAGCGAGTGGTAGGTTTCTTGGCTGGGCTCGAACACGAACATTCCAGCATTGAAGTAGAGTGGCGGCGGCGGACCGGAGGCGGCTGGCCATTTGACTCTGTCGGGGCATTGCTGGCAGTAGCCGATCTTGTATTGTGGGGAGTGGCTCCAAGTCTTCTCGCAAAAGCAGTCCATTACGGCGTATAAATGACCATCTTCCGCCTCGAACAAATGGTCTATGTTTTCGTATACTTGGATGTCTCCGTCTAAATATATCATCTTTTTGTACTCCACAAACTGCATCCAAAATTCAATTTTTTTACATTTTTATGAACAAAAAAAAAAAAAAAAAAAAATTTAAAAACGACTCGGTTGCATTTATCTGTTCTGCACTTTCTACCTAGTTGTCCAATATTCACAGTATATTTACCTCCGAGTTATAAAAAGACTGATGTTGCATATGATGCACTTAAATGTCCTTTCTTTCTATGACTCATTTCAAGTTTAGTCCCTTCCTTCGCTTTGTGGTTTATGATTATCTACTTCTTGAACTTTTAAAAGTGTGTAAAACTTAATTTTTTAATAGGGTCATTGAACTTTTAACCTTGTGTCAAATAGCATATTTAAAAGAAGTAGTTGCAAATATATAAATCAGACCCCAAATATTGGTAAATATAACACGATACAAAAAAAATTGTAGATATAACAAAATTTGATCCAACTTTTGGAGTCTATCCATGATAAACTCTATTGCAGATAGATAAATTTTGGTATATTTGCAATTATTTTAAAATGTTGCTATATACACTTACTTCTTTTTAAAAATATTTTAATTATTTTTTGGTATGAAAGATGAGAGAGAATGCATAAAGATGGTTTCATCTTGGGATGCACTTAAAAAATTAATTGATCTATTAAATATAAATTTGAATTTTGTCTATCTTATTTATATATATATATATTTGAATGTTCAAACATATCAAAAAAAAAAAAAAAAATCTAATGATCTATTCAACATAAAATTTCAGGATTTTTATTAGATAGTTTTTTGTGGAACACAAAATTAAAAATTCAAAAGATCTATTATTACTTTTGAAAAATAGAGACTAAATAGATTATAGATATCAACTCTTAAGTTTTGAAGACTAAACTTGTAATTTAACCATTAGAAGCAATTCTCGAATTCTTCCACCTCTATTGCATTATTGAATGGACTCCACGTCATAAATTCAAACAAATGAACAAACATTAGGATGATCAACAATACTTCAAAATAACAATTTTTGTTTGTTTAAAAACTTTAATATATCTTAGTTATTTGGGGAGGTCGCATAATATTGACCAGCAATTTTGCACTATTGAAAATTTGAAAAGAAAAATTATAAAGCATTTGAAATCTGGATTCAATGGTTATTAGAAGTATCTAAAGTTTCAAAATTTAGATCCAAGGATTATTAATGCTGAATAATTTTCACTCACTTAGTTTCAAATAATTAGGAATATTTTTGCACTTACGTTCCAAATCCGAAGCTTGGAGTAGTTGATGACATAATAAGCCATGGCGAATTGGATTTGGTTTTCAGGAGGATAAATGGGTTCGATTTCTCGAATGATGCAGCCCTGAGCCTTCAAAATTTGCCGGTGCTCCTCCGGAACGTCCGGCAACACCGCCACCACCAGAGGGTAAGCGGTGGACACCTTCCGCAACCCTTTGGCCAACCCCGCCACCCCTTTTACGTAGTCTCCGTTTCCGGCCAAGAATGTCACGTACGCCCTCTCGGAGCTGGCGGCTGCGGTGGCGCCGGTTAGGACGTTCTCCGGAAGTTCTGGGGCCATTTTTTGAACTCCCGAAAAAGCGAGGGAAATATTAATATTTATTATTGGGAGTGTTTGTTGCTCTTGAAATGGAGCGAGATTCGGGGTTGGTTTTTATATAGGGGGGAAATGCAAATGCAAATGCGGGAGAAATGAAACTGAAATTAAAATTTTTGGTCGTTTTCGACTATCGATGAAGATGATTGGTAATGGAAAAAGGAAGGGGAAGATTCCACAAGCTAGAAATTTGGCCATTTGTATTTTCTGTTCATCAAGTAATATCATATGGGAAGGAAATTTGTTATGTAATTATTTATTTCTAAATAAATAAAGGAAAGTAGAGAAAGTACTCAAGTAGAGAGGATGAAAAAATCAGTCCTATTAGTAAAAGTAATCCGAATTCCCATGCACTTAAACCAAAATTTTAATTAGGTTTTTAGACAAAGACCTAAATCTAGAGGTAGGGGTGGAAATGGTTCGGTTCCAGTTTTAAATTTGGCTTTGTTAGTTTTTTTTTGCAAAATATGTATATATATTTTTAATTAAAGAAACAATTTGGTTCGGTTTTAAATTTAGTTTTGCTCTTTAAATAAAAAAATTGTTCGGTTTTTAAAATTGAAACCAAACCAAACTGAATAATACGGCTTGAAGATTTCTTCAAACCTAACTAAACCACATTTTTCGATTTCATTGAGTTTTCGGATCGATTCGGTTTGAAATACAATTTGGTTTTTGCTGTTTGAATGACCACCCCTACCTAGAGGCAAGCCTAGACTCAAGAAAACTTGAAGAGTTTGTGCATCTCAAAATAAGAAGATATGGCCTCATGTATTGGGCCAATAGAGTCGAGTTCGCTCAATTTCATTAAAAAGAAAATAATTGTGTCTAGCTCACTAACTATAACCTTACAACCTCAACATAACCACACCAGACACTGCAAACATTACACTGTCCCAAGCAGATGTCACTATGAACTTTACAAATATTCGTTCCACCATCTTAATGGGTAAGCAAGATTTTGTGTATTTAGTCAAACTAAGCACTTCATGCATGTATTAACTTAAGGATTGAAGTGCACCCGGCTGCTCGGCACCACACCAGTGTGGGTTCTCTAGTAAGTTAGCTCAATCCAGTATGCAGCATAAAGGAACAACTTGACGAGATTTGCACGCTAACACCTATGATATTGTGCTAATATCTACCTATAAAGAAGTGCCTTACATAATTTTTTCACAATTATGTATTAAGTATTAACTATATTCCCCCCAAAAAAAAAATATTATAACAAATAGCCTAAAATTGATTCACATTTAAATGTTTAGGATTTCGGTTAATCATATTATTACTTTAAGACTTATAATCAATTTAATCTACAAATTTTGAGGTATAAATTATTGTTATTTTTAAAATAAAATTGTCTTTTAGTGCTAAAAAAGGTTTTATTTAATGGTTGAGGTTTTATATATATATATATATATATATATATAATATTTTGACAAACCAAAAGTAGTTTAGAAATTATAATAATAGATTAAGAAAAAGTTAAGTGACATAAAACATTTTACTAATTTTCTTTTGGAAGTACTTGTATAATACGTGCTTAACTTAATAACAACATTTTAGGGAGAGATTTATTGATCGTCCAGTGTTAAATTTGATTCATAGAGTTGAGTGAAGGGCACAAATGACTGTTTTCCTAATTTCTTCCTATGAAAAATGTTTAACAGTTTTCGTGATGTCATTATTTTGCTTGAAATTTTAATAATAAAAGAAAATAAAGAAAGTAGGCTTAGCTTAAAAATGGTGGAAATTAAGAAATGAAAAGGGCCAAAAAAGAGGGAAAGTGAAAGGATGGGCCATTGGGTTGAATTGAAATGTTGTAGAAGAAACAACACCTGAGGGCAATGGCAATGAAGTTGAGGTGTTCAAGGCAATTAATAATGCCAATCACAATTATATGGAGAAGATTCTCATGTGCTTTGATGGAGATCTTTCTCTTCAAAATATCATCCATGCTCATCAATCATGATTAACTATTTTAATTTCCATCTAATATTAAACCTATTTTCATATGTATAAAAATTACTCAGTAATGATTATGGAGATACTTAGAAACATCGATTTTAATTTTCTTTTTTTTTTTATGGATAGAAAAAAGGAGAGCATGGAATTAAGTACAACATACTCTAGAACGTGTTTTCGTGATTGATATATTTAATCAATAGTTTTGGTTCACATTCGAGCAATTACATCATTTCTTAACTTGTTAAACATACTTTCATCCATGAAGTTTCGAAAAACTATTTCAAACTTTTGAACAAGTCAATGTCAAAGTTTCCAAGAGAATCAAAATACAACTTTTCCATCTATATATTTTTCTTCAGTCTTAAAAATCTTTACTTCAATACAATTTAGGGAAGAATACTTTGAGCTGCGCACAGATTCTTGCAGAGAAAAAGTTTCAAGGCTTGTTCGGACTCATTTCTAATTTCTTAAAATCATCTTTCGCATAAAAAGTTCACTCAAATAGACTCTCAATTACTTCAAAACACTGCTCTCTAGTTTAATTTCCAAACCAAATAAATAAATAAGATTTAAATATTACTTGATTTCCAGTACGTTTGGCTTTGGTTCATTTAAAATGTTCATTTGAGTCTTTAATTTTTAATTTTGATTAATTTTGGTCAATATACTTTTAGAAGGTTCATTTTAGTCTTTGTAATTTTGAGAGACCAAAGTAGTCATATTTTTTTTTTTTAAAGTTTAAAGACCAAAACGAATAATTAAAAGTATAAAAATTAAAATGAATGTTATAATTGAATAAAGACCAAAGTAATATTTTCAATTGGATGTTAAGTTTTGGAAGGTTTGTAGTTTAGTGGCATCATTTTCAAGAACAATTCTTTCCCTTGATAAATGATGGCTCGGAGAGGGGGACAAGAAGGGAGCCCATCATGCTGAAAAACAAATACCCTTAAAAAGTCTTCAAAATTAAAAATTAAGAGATGTGTAAGTGTAACTTGTATTTTGTTTATTCTAACTTTTTCTTTTTTAAAAAAAAAAATACAAAAGAAAGAAATTTTTGGTAGGTCGTTATAGTTGCTAATGTAATACAAGTTGCAAGTTGACGATAACGAGGACATGGATAGAGAAAGAGATTGTCTATAATGTGGTCGATGTTTTGGCTTTGCGCCCGTGGGCGGGGGCGGGTGGTAGAGGCGCCTTCGAGTGTGTTCTTTTCAATGGTTAGTAGTGAAGTGCGTGTCTAGGATTGGTTTGGCAAATTGGCATATGGTCAAAGCATCTTGGTCCACAGAAAACAATGAAAATGCCAGCCAGGAATTGGATGCCCTATATATTCTTTTATGCCAATCGAATTTGGGTTCATATACAGGAATGGAATTGGTTTTTCTTAATTCCTAAATCACAACCATATCCTTCCAACCCCAGCCTGATTTTCGTTTTGGTTTCCCGATCAAGAAAGAGATATGAACGGGTTGGTCCATGCCTATGCCCATAACCACGCGGCTCGAGTCAGAGATTCTTTTGTCTTTATATCTAAGCGGACCAACTTTCTTACATATTTAAGACATGTTTGAAAGTAATTTTGAAAATAAGTTAAGATTATTTTTTTCATATTTGAAAATTTTGGATGGTATAAAAATATAACAATTTGAAAGTGTAGAATAAAACATTAAATTGATTTTAATAATTACAACCAGTTTAGTAATCATATCGTGTATTTTGATTTTGTTTTTTGAAAATTAAGTCTATATACATTTTTTTTCCACATCACCAATATTTTCAAAAAATCAAGCTAGTTTTTAAAAGTTAAAAAAAGTAATTTTTAAAAACTTATTTTTATTTTTTGAAATTTGGCCAAGAATTCAATTTTTGTACTTAAGTCAGTAAAAGCATTGTAAGAAATTGATAATATATATATATACTAGATTTTCAAAAAAAAAAAAAAAAAAAAAAAAAAAATATAAACAAAATTTTAAAAAAAAAAAAAAAAAAACAAATGATTACCAAATAATTCTGAACATATGTTTTAGAGTGATATCAAATATGACGAACAAATTTTACCCACTCAAAATCAATCCTAAACATGCTTAGTGTCTAACACAAAATAGATCAAACTAGCAGTAATACCACAAGTGATTTTAAAATTATAACCATACCACAGCCCTCAGAAGTTAATATAAAACAATCGACTTCAAATTGGGTTAAAAAACTTTAAGGCGAGAATCTTTGATTCTAGGATTTCGTTTTTAAAGGAAAATATGTCAACATTATATATCGACTATATTGCAAAAATACGTGGGATAATCGATGCTTATATTCATCTTAAACCGGAAAGAATTGATTATGATAAAAATTACTTCGAAAAGCTAATCTTGACACTTATTTAGGCGGCATTGTTATTTATTACTCATGCAACGAAGAAAAACAAACGGTAGCAACAAAAGAATGGGTTATGAGACAAATCCAACATGGAATGATACATCAACTAGTTTGAGCTAGAAATCGAAAGAAAAGAACAGCGAGTAAGGGCCCCAAAAAAGAGCCCGAAACACAATAACCAAGGCTAACCATTCTAATATTACAGTATAATGACAAATAGTTTGCTAAAAGCTCCCGTAAACAGAAAAAAGAAAAAAGAAAAAAGAAAAAAGAAGGAAAAAAAAAAAAAAAAAACCATAACCTCTTTTATAAGGTGCCCCATGAAAAAATTAGATAATATTCACCCTGCATCCAGAACTGCGAGTCTTAGAATCAAATGTTCCATATCCTTATGCCTGCATACAATAGGAGCATACGAATAGAGATGTCAATAGTAGACTCCACAGGATCTCAGAAAATAGAAATGAAGTGAAAGGAAATGTAAAGCTTTCCTCCTTTCTCCCCTTATTGGAGGAAGTGTTAGGGAAAAACAAGATTACACATCTAAATGTTGATGCACCATTGGTATAAAGTGTTGCCTGTAGAGCAGGTTTCTAAGGGCATATTCAAGACGTTTCTAAAACAGTTAAAATTACTTATCACTTTTAAAATCTTTTAAGCATGATTTTAATAAATCAAAACCAAATTTTATGATATGAGAGTTGAGTGATTAAAGACATGTTTCGGGTTAATTTGAATATGACAAAAGTGATTTTAATCATTTCAAAATCACTTCCAAACATGAACTAAACCACTTGATAAATCGGAGCAATGTGTTAATATTTACCTTGTTAGCAATGTTGTTGGAGAGCCAATCCAACCCCTCATAAAGCCCCTCTCCAGAGGTGGCGCATGTGCTCTGGATGTACCTGAAGATATTCATGGAGTTTGAATCTAAGGCAAGAAAACAGAAGGGAAATTTTATATTCAGAATAATGATAACAAAGCCTACCAGTGACGCTGGCGGAGAGAGTGGAGACCAAGCTTGTCGGTGATCTCAGCAGCATTCATTGCATTAGGAAGATCTTGTTTGTTAGCAAACACAAGAAGAACTGCATCTCGCAGCTCATCCTGGGATCATATGAGTTATTATTAAAATTTGATACGCTACTAATACCCGATGATCTATTACAAAAGACAAGCATTCATGTCTGGTCTGATTGTATAATTCGAACAGCATCATCAATGCCTCCAAATTGGATAATGAGATGACAAATAATTAAGAAAACGAAAAAGAGTAATCATGAACTATATGAAAAGTACTGCCAATCGAGAGGGGAAAAAAGGGTGATATGGCTTCTTGACCGATTTCAAACACATGCTGATCAAACTAGCAGTACATTAGTATGTAATACCTCATTCAACATCCTATGCAATTCATCCCTGGCCTCAACAACTCGATCTCTGTCATTGCTATCAACAACAAATATGAGACCCTGTGTGTTCTGGAAGTAGTGCCTCCACAAGGGACGAATCTGTAGGACCACCAATAAAGAACATAATTTAATTAGACAGTATATAAATGAAACATTTGGAAATAATAAACAAATAACCTGCATTCTAGCAGGATAAATTTTAATTAACTCAATGCACACTAGTACTGGAGAACAATCAATAGAGAAGTTCAAACCTTGTCCTGACCCCCAACATCCCAGACCGTGAAGCTGATGTTTTTGTACTCTACAGTCTCAACATTAAACCCTGCAAGCAAAAGACATAGGCTAAATTATGATCTTCCACGAAACAAGTGCTACAAAGTAGATTGTGTCAAGAGAGGTTTCACTATTCTAGTCAGTGTGACAATCAGCTAATTGACTTTGTTGTCTACTGAAGAAGAATTCGTGAAATCATGATATAGTCAAATATACCACATGAAGCAGTGATGAGAGACATTTATTTATTCCTTCCCCCTAGATCAAGGTAACAACCAAGTGAATGACTCCTCACTTCAGCGTAAACTACATATTTGTTTTATGAAAACATTTATCCAGAAGAAAAATGTAACAAGTTCAATATTTAACATGGTTGACAAACAACGAGGTGTAGTACATTAATGAGCAGAATAAAATAGTGAACTCAACATGAAGGGTATTGCCATGCCATGGTGGAGTCCTAGTAATAAACCAGATAAAATGCATAAATGAGAAATGTTGCAATGCAAGCTTTCTTTCTCAGATAACAGCTTATATATGGATCTATCTATCTGTATACACACACAGGCACATAGATCAAAGACAGATCATATATTAACTCCATTTCTAAAAAGGAAGCAGAAACTCACCGATGGTAGGGATTGTTGTGACGATCTCGCCAAGCTTGAGCTTGTAGAGGATAGTTGTCTTACCAGCTGCATCAAGACCGACCATCAGAATTCGCATTTCCTTCTTGGCAAAAAGCCGACTGAAAAGCTTTGTGAACGTAAGCCCCATTCTCTGTCTCTACCTAGAACCCCTACGTGATTTCGAATATGAGATCGATAACCATAGCGACAAAGATCGAGAGAAAATAGCGACGCCGGAAATGAAAATCAACAAAATAGTAGACAAAGAAATCAAGATTATTCGAAGTACCAAACGATCAAATGGAACGCAAAAAAAGAAGTAGCTGAGGATCGTCAATTTAACGAAATCACATCCCTCACGCTCACTCGAAGGGATCTGAAGGTAGATCACATCGCAACTTCAGATCGCCGTAAGACCAGGAAATTGACCATAAATGAAGCTCATCCAATAAATTCATGCATCCAATTGAAAATAAACCACAAAAATTCGCCAAAGAAGCAGATCGGAACAATAATCATGGTACTAATCAAAAGAAAAGCCTAATTCGTATTAGAAAACGAAGCATACACGTTATAGATTGAAAAAAACACAATGGCCATCAGAAATTAAAGAACCTCAATATCAGAAAGACTACAGAATCAGAGGGAGAATGTAAGGAGAGCGAATTACGGAAACAGAACATTACCTTCAACAATCACCACCGAGAGAATCTACGACAGACAGAAAAGAGAGACGGTGGGAAGGAGAAATTTCACCGGGGCCCTGTATATATAAACCGAAAGGCGAGGGCAGGTTGAAGTACGAAACTACCCCTTTGAGACACCGTGGGAGCCAATTAACTACCAATCACCATTGAACACGTCATCGGTCTCAGAATTCGAAGATTGGTGTGATTCGACTCTTCGCTCACAATTGGAAATTAATATTATTTAGCGCGTTGATTTTCGACCCAATAAGCAGTCGCCACGTGGTAATGCATGTTACGTGTAATGCCCTATGGTCGTTGGCGATTCAAATTTGAAGTCTCGAAATTAAAAGCAGACGTTAATATAATTTAAATCTTACACGAGCCACCAAAACGGTAATTTCATCGGTGATAAAATTGCAATAAATATTTTTTAAATATAACATAATATACTGTTAACATTTTATTATATTTTGATTCATTTTGTTTTATATGAAAACCATCTAATTTTATTCTTTTTTTAAAAAAAATATATTATAAAGTTAAATTATACAAAATATAAGAGTTAAATGACTTTTTTTTTTTTACAACATAAGGACAAGCAACAAAAGAACTTAAGAAACTATCAAACAAACAAGTAAAACAAAATCCACCCATGGAGTTGTCTTCGAACCAAATTGCTGAAACATGAAATCTTCGAGCATAATAAGCTAAATCCTGAGTAACAAAGTTACTCTTGCAGTTGGCTAAAAGAAAGTAGATCTAGAGAGATAGAGATCACAAAATGAATCAACAAAGGCATGAACCTCATTGCAAATCGCGTTTTACCAACCAATAGATTCTAAACAATAAGGGTAAATTTCAATCTAGAGAGGAGATAAACCTGCTTCAAGAGCTTTGGATAGACATTCTTAAAGAACAATAGCCTCAAAGGTCAATTGAACCTGTTAAAAGATGATGTTCCATAGCAAGCATTAAGTCTCCACTGGAATCACAAACAACTACACTAATTCTCACATCACCATTTAAAAATGCCGTCAAAGTTCACCTTGAAAGAGCCTTGAGGATGAGCACACCAACTATGGATGTCCTTTTGAGGACAAAAAAGCTAAGAGGAAGTTGGAGCAGCAATATTAGAAAGCTATTGACAATCCAATGACTTCATTAGATTCATCATCCACCGAATAGGACCATAATTGGAGGAGACGTGACCTATAAAACACAAGAAGATTGCATATGTGCCAAATTACTGAAGCAATAAGCAAGAATATCCTAATGTCCAAAGGGTTCAAAGTCTCACAAACTCTACAAAAGAGAAAAACAACATAAGAGTAGTGCATATAAAAAAGATGTAGACTAGGAGGCCATTTGAGCACATGGCATGAACACTTTTATAGGAGCACGATGATAGAAAGGACAAATGCCAAATGTAATGATGGATTAATTGGCCAGGGCAGAGCAAGTTGTGAGAGCGTTGAGACAAGCATGTCGTAAAGAGTGTAGGAGAGAGATAAAAGCTAATGAGTAGTTTCTCGAGAAATCCATTGACCAGCATAAACATCAATAGATCGACCATCTCCTATCCTCCAACAACCACCTTTGAGAGCAAGTACCCGACCCCGTAAGATATTGCACTAGGTATAGAAGGGATGACAACCCTGACTTTTTTTAAAGCCATTCCACCAGAAATAAATAAAATCAATTCTAACTTTTAACTTATCTAAAAAAAAACAATTAAACAAATAAAATGTTAAGTTTGAAGTCAAAAGTGAATAATAATTGTTGTGCATTATTTCTTTTAAAGGTAAAATTGGTAAATTTAAAATTTAAAATTTAAAAGGCTCAAATATAACCTAACCTAACTTTAATCCAACATCTCTAATTTGGCAAAATAGATCGTAAAAAAAGGTATTACCAACTCAATAATCTTCTTAAAACGGTAAGAGACTCTCAACCCACTTAATACAATTACCAAAGGTTAATCACTCAACAAAAGTAATTTATGTTATATAGTAAGTACAATATAAATCATTTAATGAATATTAATTCGAGAGAAAATCTGCTAGCATCCATAGAAATTCAACTCTAATGGTGTATATTTAACTTGTTGATTGTTACAATTAAAAAGTTCATAGTTGGACTCCTGCCAACAACAACTTACTATGCACGGGGTTGTGTCGTGCTCATTAAAAGATTCGACTATGTTCGTTCATTTTAGAGATACTATCTTTTATACGAACTGCCCATCACTCCTACTGATTGAATGATCTGATAAAGTGTTTGTATTTTAGCAATGTGAGCACTTCATTGCTCGTGACATTGCGAGAAGTCGATAAATGTAGACGTATACCCATCAATTTGAGTTTTACAGACTCTTCCCAACCCACACAACATCCTTAGCAAGGGATTGTCTTCAATTATAATCTTTTTTGTTTTAAATAAAATATATCTTGATTAAATATTTTCTTCCTTTCTTTTAGAGGAGAGTCTTAACTATATCATCACTCTTGCATATATTTAATTATCCAATTTTGGTCCATATATTTTTAATAAATCTTACATTTAGTCTTCGGATGTTAATTTTTATCAAATTTAATTAAATAATAACAATAACTTTCATGCAAAGAAATACACTATGACATATGTGAATAAATTTTTAAATAAACTAATATGGAATTAAATTTAAAATTTATTAAAATAATAAAGACTAAAATTGAACAACTAAAAATACATGGAATAAAATTGAATAAACAACAACTAAAATGGTAGTTTAAATAAAAATTAATTAGAGTAATGATGTAGAAAAAATAGTAATACAGCATTGCTTTGACCTTCTATTAATGGTACCTTGCCGGTTGAGATAGCTTCATTATTATTTAAATTAAATATTACATCCGACCGACGAAATGAACCGGCCATTGGAATTTTGAAATCAAGGTTTTCTTGGAAACTTAGAGAAATCCGGTGGCCGACGTTCCATATACGCCGATCTTCCTTCGTTACTTTCTTCTGTACCATAAAAGATGAGCGTGGCGTCGCCGGCGAGGGCCTGGACGACGGATCAGAGAACAGTGAGTCAGCCACTCGGTCAATCGGCCGGCCGGCGGCAAACAATTGAAGAAAATTGGGGGTTTGGAAGCATGGTACCTGAAGTCCGGCATGTCCATCGTCGACGGCATTGAGAGCCGATTTTAACACCCGGATGGCGGTCGGACTGTTCCTTAGAATCTCCCTGCACCATTTGATCGTTTCTTGCTCGAGCTTATCCACCTGAAGAAGAAACAGAGTTCGGAGTTTGATGAATATATATTAACCAGCAATTTTTTAGGTCTAATTGTTTTAATTTCATGTCTATTGGGTAATTATAATCTAATTACTAACACTTACATCCAATGTGGAGCTAGGATTTAGCCATTGAAAACTATTAACATGGTGCATATTTGATCTTTTAACTAAATTAAAAAAATATCCAATATGTTAATATTTTAATTTTATATTTAATAGTTGTTTGAAGTTTTGAAGAGTTCATGGATCTTAACTTGAAAGATTAGGGTCCACCTACACATAAAATTAAATTTTATATTCTAGTATATTAATCATTTTTTAAATTTTCAATATACCAAAGATTTGATAGGAAAAAAAAAATCAAAATCTTATGAGATATTTCTAAAACTCTTGTCCTTTTTAAACACATAATTAAAAGTTAATGGCCCCGTTTCATAATCATTTAGTTTTTTATTTTTGTTTTTTAAAATTAAATTTGTAGATACTTCTTTCACCTCCAAATTTCTTGTTTTGTTATCTATTTTTATTAATAGTTTAAAAAACCAAGCCAAATTATAAAAATTAAAAAAAAAATTTAAAAATGTATTTTTGTTATTGGAATTTGGTTAAGAATTCAATCATAAAAATGTAATTATTATAAGAAATGGAGAGAAAAGTAGGTTCAATTAAAGAAAAAAAAGTGATTATCAAATAGACCTAAACTTCTTTTAATTCTAGTTTGAAAACTAAATTTCAATTTAATTTATCATTATATTATAGTGATACTTACATATCATGTATGTCATTATCACATCCAACATTGAATGTGCAACTTTTCTGCTTTTTTATTCTCATGGTAATCGATCATGTTTTATTAGGACAATCAATTTCCTTTACTGTGTTAAATTGACTATTTAATTATTTTAAATAAATTGACCAGTTTGGTTGCCAACAAAGGAAGTGTATGGTTGGGAGTGATATGAAAATTAAGTTTGGAAAATGTAAAATTTAATATTAAATCAATTTTGAGCAATTGAAAAAGTGTCTTAGAGTATTTTTTACTCACCGGAACTACGGTGTTGACAAGACCCATTTTATCTGCCTCTGAAGCGGAATAGAATCTAGTAAGAAACCACATTTCTCGCGCCTTTTTTGGGCCAACCTAACAATAATCCCAAAAATTAGAGAAATAAAAATAGAGTATGCAGGCCTGTTTGGTGGGCAATCTAAAAACAAAGGATTCAATGATAAAAGAGTTTTATTTCATGTTTTCATACATGTTTGGTAGCAGATTTAGAATTTGAATTCTAATTTAAACAATTTTTAAAATGTATTTCATAAGACTAATGATAGTTACTACTAAATATTAAGTTAAATATAAACTATTACTAATTCATGAATTTGTTAAAATTTTGTATAATTATTATTTTATCATATAATATATAATATATCACATATTTTAATTTAACAAAAATAATTGAGTTTATAGCATAAACTATTATACTTGTTAATGTTTTAATTTTTTTTAGTAAAATTCTGCATTTTAAAATATCAAATTCATCTAAAAACACAAAAATGTTAGTTTTTAGAATTTGTACTCTTTGAATCACATAATTCAGAAATAATTTTCGAAAATAGATTTCATTTTGTTTATCAAACGCATATTCACTGGACTCAAGTGAATTTAAAAACATAAAACAGATCGGAATTAACTAAAAAGGCCAAACCCATAAAATTGCTTACCAAACGGGACATAATGGAGCTTCCATAGCCAGCATCGAAGCTCCCCACCTAAAGGGAAACAGTTCAAATGGAGGAAGGAAACAGATGGCTTTAAATTTAAATAATTAATTTTATTTATTTATTTTTAGAATTGAAGTGTTACCTTAGGACCTGTTTGACCAAATATTGCATTTTGTGCAGCTATGGTTAAATCACAAACCATGTGCAAAATATGTCCTCCTCCAACGGCATAACCTGCCACCTAATAATACAATCAAAATTATAATTGAAAATTACCTTTTTTTCCCCTAAATTTTCAATTTGTTTTTCAGATTTTATAACATTACATGTTTAACTTTGAGTTTTAAGTTTTGTTTTCCTTTCATGCCTAGATTTCAAAATTTACCCAACTTGAATTCTCCTATAAATACTCACTTTTGTCCTTGGGTTAATATCTTTTAATTTATTTAAAACAATTAAATTAGTTTTTGCTAATTTTTCATTACTATTAAAATTAACTAAAAAATTTTATATCATAATTATTTTAAATTATATTATACAACACCAAAATTAGTGTTAGTAAAAATTTGATAGTAAGAGAAACCAAATGGAAATTAAATTCAAAACTCAAAGATAGAAGTAACATTTTAAAATCTAGGGACAAAATGAGAATTGGATCCAAAACCTAAAAACCAAAAAATAAAAATGTATTTTTTTTTCAGATTAAAACGTTAAATTACACATATACCTTATTTGACCATTGGTTAAAAACTACCTCTATCTTTCAAATTTTGCAACACTAATCTTTCATGAATGTTTTAAGATTATCCTAACAGGCGATTAGGACTTGGAATGAAGTAGTACTTACTTGACGATATCGATTCTTAATTTTTATTTTTGGTCATTGTCACATCGTTTCAAGTCTCAGTTTTAATCCAAAAGTTGTAATTAATTTATATCGTAGATTTGAAACTTTTATGAAACAAAAAAGACAAAATTAGAATGTAAAGCCAAGATGATTTTAGAAAAGTATGGTCTATATCATGCCAGAATTGAAAAAGGGAATTGAGAAATTGTACCATTGCAATGACTGGTTTTGGGAGACGACGAATCTGGACCTAAACAAGGATTAAGAAAGCAAATTAACTTTCAAAACGAACCTCTATACAAAATTAGGATTTAGTCCTATATTTTTATAAATTAGAATGTAGTCCTCATATTTTTATTAAACTTTATAAATAGTCTCTAAGGCACTTACAACTTAGCCACTATGCAATGGAATTATGCCACTTGGTATAAACTTTTTCAATTCTCTTTTCCTTTTTGAGTAGAAAGAAAAGAGAGTATGGGATAGGTGAATCATAATCAATCCAAAAAAATAAAAGGAAGTATGTACCTATTTCAGGGACAAATTTATAATTTAACCATTAACCGATAAAGAAATCGAACGACATGTCGGTACCTGTAAATCCAAAACATTAAGACGACCAAAATCTTCATAATCAGAATAACCATCTTTCTTTCTCAAAGCTTGATCTCCTCCACTGCAAAACGCCTCTGTTCCCTACGGTAAACAAACGGAGAAATTAACTCAAAAACAATTGTAATTAACTCTTAATTACTTCAATCAAATAACTTAATTGCAATTAACAGAATCAAATTTACCTTTCCAGTAAGAATGATGACTCCGATTGAACTATCGTCTCTGGCATCGTTAAATGCCCGTATGAGCTCTTTAATTGTCTGCGGCCGGAAAGCATTTCTCCTCTCCGGTCGATTAATCGTAATCTACAAAATTAGGGCACAGAAATTTGCAAATGTAAGAAAGATAATCACAGCAATCAAATTCTCGAATTTGAAACTCGATTGAAACCTTCGCAATGGCTTCTCCGACGGCCTTCTCGTAGATGATGTCAGTGAATTCCTTGCCGGAGTCGTCGCCGGCGATGCTCCAAACGACAGGGTGAGTCGAAACGGCACCGTGTTTGCGGTGGTAGCTGTCGTTGATTGAGGCGCCGGAGAGGTGGATTGAGTCGGGATTTAGAGATGGAGGAATCGGAATGAGATGGCCGGAAATGGAGGCCAGTCTCCTTCTAATCGTGTTCTTCAGATCTTTCTCCGCCATTGTAGAACTGGAATGGGAGATGAAGAAGAAGAAGACAAGTCGAAGGGAATTCAAAAAATTAAGATCAGTTGTTAAAAGAGATTGTCTGTGTCATGGGCTGATAGCTAGTTGATAAGATAAGGCTGTATAATTGTCCTCCATCAGTTTAGGCGAGAAGATGAAGAATATTTAATGTTAAAATATCATTTCTTCTAACTATATCTAATTTCCATGTACTTTTAAATATTTAGGTCAACCTTTCATATTCAATGCTAAATTATAATAAATAAATCAAAATATCTACAAATATAATAAAATTTTATTGTCTATCTGCGATAAATTTATCTATTATAATATAAATAGACACAAATAGTAGTAGTCTATCGTTAATAGACGGTGATATTTTGTTATTATTTGTTAATATTTTCAACGATTTTATCATTTAAAATAATTCCTCATAAATAAATACTCCTAAATTTTACATTTTTTTAAAAAAAATATATTCATATTTTCAAAAGTTATAATATTATCCCAAACATTTATAAACCTTTCCAAACTATATTTGAAATAGAAACTTCAAAGACCAAATGACTATCTAGTCGTATCTAAAATTTCCATATTTATAATTGTATAAATAAAAAGAAAATACATTTGGGAGTACAAATCTTAAATTAAAAGTGATGGAGAAAAATTCAAATGCTAATACCATATAGCTCAAACTTATTTTCGAACTTCTAGTTTCGGTAATTATCAGCCACATTAATTTCGTGGTTTTCGTCATTCAACTGTTAGATATGAAATTATTGCAATTAAGCCCAACAATTATTGAAATTATAGATGGGATTTTTTTTTTTTTAATTCTTTTCTTAGAAAGTTTAGGGGATGATTGTTGAATTTGTAAGTTTGGGTATGCTTCACTCATACAGTTCCTATAGTTTTTCCAACTTTTATGCATTAATTAATTACATGTACTCGGAAAACCAAGTATTGTTTTCAAAGAATGTTAAATTAAATGAATTAGCATTCCAATTTTATGTCAAAATTCAACAAATAACTGGCGTGGATTTAAAATCAATTATAATAGTGTATGGTTTAAAAAATGAAATCTAGCTCACCAACTTAGCTGTTCACTTGATTTTAAAAAAAAAAAAAAAAATTATCAAATTGGTTATTACCAACTCACATTTGAAGACCAGCTTCGTCAATCAACTCCAACACCACTCAATTGATCATATAAAAAAAAATTAAATTGACAAAAGTATTTTTAAATACAAATTTAAAATTATTACTTCATAGTATTTAATAATCGTCTTTTATAATAATTTCATGGATTAGAAGACGAATGGTACATACATGTATATAAAGATAAAGAAAAAATCATTGTACCTGTTGAGACATTAGAAAGAGAATTGTGGAGGTGACATAAACGCTCGTAAAAGATACAAAATTGAATTATTACTATGAAGGATTAAAAAGAAAAATCAAGGTATAAAAGGGAGAGTTGATAGATTCTCTAACATAACCAATATATCAAAGATTTAAACGAAAATATCAAAATTTAATATAATAAAGAAACGATTCCATTAAACGGTTCACCATTTACTTCAAATTAAACCAATTCACAAAAATCCCCAAATTAAACTAATTCACAACACCATCAAAACAAAATTTAAGCGATTTATGACTTCCTCCATATTTCACTATTCCATAATTTATTCAAAGCATCCCCTAATATATCTCCCTGTCCATGATGTTATCCCTCATCTCAACCAACTCTCTCGTTTTCAAAATAAATGCGAAAAGAAGTTGAAAAACCTAGAGAAATAACCGAACTCTCTCTTTCTTTCCTTTTCGATATCAATTCAAAATGAACGGAGTAAAGAAGTTAAAAAGCATAGAGAAATTGAAAGAAGATTGTAAAAGAAAAGACAGAGGAAGAGTAGAGAGAGTGGAGGTTGGACGTTAGCAGCAGAAGTAGAAGAATGGAGGAGAATAAAAACGAAAAGTGAAGAACCACGTGACAAGAATAGTGTGATTGATAAACTGAGACTTGCATTTGCACGCTCATGTGTGTTGGGAAAACAAATGTCTATCATTTTATAAACCGCTCCACAAGTTTTGGTCTTTTGAGTATTCGGTCTTCAAATCTTTAAGAGAGCTATGCTTTGCTTAGGGAGAATTGTATTCTTCAAAGTTTCAGAGCTTCAATCTTCAATTATCTCAATCTCCTCCAAATGAAGGGTAAGACTCTCTATTTATACTATTTCTCAAGGAGCTTATATGGGATTAAGTCTAGCTGATATTAGGTCTTGAATTGGATTAGACTTTCGGCGAGAGTGACGTAAATTAGGATATTTGTAATAGATAGCAAAATAAGGGGAAAAATCTAAAAATATAATTTGCAAATGTGACAAATGTTGACTAGTCTCCCTTATCTTGCATAACTTTTATTTTTTTATTTAGCTTTTGTTCCTATCTCCCCAATCTCCTCATATTTTCTTCTTTTTTTTTTTTTTTTAATTTTTCTTCCATTTCTCCAATCTCTTCATATTTTATTCTTTCCGTTTTTTTTTTTCCAATTTTTCTTTCATCTCCCCAATCTTATCATGTTTTCTTCTTCTCATTTTTTTTCTTTTCTTTTTTTCCAATTTTTCTTTCATCTCCCTAATCTTTTCATATTTTCTTTCGCCTTTTCTTTTTCTAATTTTTCTTTCATCTCCCCAATCTTCTCATTTTTTTTCCTTTTCTTTTTCTAGCTTTTGCTTCCATCTCCCCAATCTTCTCATATTTTCTTCTTCTTTTTTTCTTTTCTTTTTCCAATTTTCTTCTATCTCTCCAATCTCCTTATATTTTCTTTTTCCCTTTCCTTTTTTCCTTTTTTTTCCCTAATTTTTCTTCCATCTCCCCACTCGTCTCATATTTTCTTCTGCTCTTTCTTCTTTTTTTTTTCTTTTTTTTTTTTTTTTTTTTTTTTTNCCAATCTCCTTATATTTTCTTTTTCCCTTTCCTTTTTTCCTTTTTTTTCCCTAATTTTTCTTCCATCTCCCCACTCGTCTCATATTTTCTTCTGCTCTTTCTTCTTTTTTTTTTCTTTTTTTTTTTTTCTATTTTTCTTCCATTTCCCCAATCTCCTCGTAATAATATAATTTTATCAATCATAGCCACTAATATACGTATAACTTAGTCACTCAGAGAATTATATCAAGAATTCACTGGCTATCACTCATGTTTTTAAATGTTATAATAAAATTTACTAAATATTTGTGTGTTACTAGCCAAATTCATCAATCGTGGTTGTTGTTGAATTTGGTAAGCATATCGTTGTTATTAAATAGTCATAAAGTATACACATATATTTTCTCGTTTGTCATTTATTTGTCTCCAAATTTAATTTAAGGACACAACCTTTCTTAATTGTCTATAACTTAATAAAATGAGATTTTGTTGGAATGATGTGACAAATTTTGGTTGCCCAAAAATTTTCATTCAAGGCACTTCTTAACAAAATTTTCACTTAATTAGAATAAAAAAGAAAAGTTATTCTTATCTTAGGGCCGGTTTGGTAGGTAATTTGAAATTAGAATTTTGAAAACAATGAGTTAAATGAAAATAGAGTTGTATTTCATGTTTTCATATATATGTTTAGTAGCAGATTCAGTAGTTAGATTCATATTTAAACATTTTTCTTTCAAAATATGTTTGATAATATACTTATAAACCATAAAACTAATTATGCTTATTCACTAACTATTAGGTTGAATATAAACTATTACTAATTATTTTATGAACTTGTTTTATGTTAAATCTTGTGTATTCTTATTATTTGGTTGTTTCCAAATATAGCAAAATGAGCAAAACTATTTATAAATATAGAAAAATTTTACTATCTAGATGGAATTCTATTTACAATTATCTCTCTTATTATTTTATAATATCATATAATATATAATATATTGCATAATATATATTTTAATTTAACAAAACTCATTAAGTTTATAGCAAATACTATATTTCTTTTGTTGTTTTTATATTTTCTAATATAATTTTACATTTCAACTTTTTAAATTCAAAATTTAGATACACAGACGACATGAAAATATTATTTTTAGAATCAGAAAGCAATTTTCGCAATCTGAAAGCAGTTTTCGAAAACAAAATTCAAATTGTCTACTAAATGCATATTCGCTCAACTCGAACCTTGAAAACATGAACCAGAGTATGAATTGTATACTTTTTTACACCAACCTAATTACATGCTTTTTGAGGCTAAGCTTAATTCATCCATAACATAATATTTCTCCATAAAAGTTAAAAGAAGTTTGATCACCTGTAACCTTCCATCGTTGTTATACTTAAAAAGGAAGGCAAACATCAAAATTGTGACCCTAAACTTTGAGATTGCATAATACCAAACTTGGGATTGTATCAAGTTAGAATAATTGTATCAATTGGAAAACACTGGGATTGTTCTTCAACACTGAAGGGGGGCGGGAAGAAAAGGCGGGAGAGGGAGAAACCGGGGAGAGGAGGGTCTGTTCCGATCTATAAGCCCACAGAAATTGTAAAGAAGTGCGCATTTGCTCTGAAGGGTGCAAGTGGATTTTGAATATACGGATTGGTAATCTGCTGCCACCGCTCGATCGGAGAAAACACATGGCTATTGCAGATTGGGTCAAATTTTAGCCATCGACGTGGCCTGGGTTCTCCTGTCGTCTATCCACTGCCATCGCGGTTAGTCTGTAGTCCCTTTACTCATCTATGCTTCTTTACTGCTATTTCATTAGGATTTCTTATACATTCAGCATTATGTTTGAATTCTGTGTATTCGTAATCCTTTTGGACTTCATGGTCAATGTGAGATTTGTTTGATCATGCTGCTGCCAATGATCCATTATGCACAGAAGGTTCTGTTGAGTAGAAGTTGCATCTGTATGGTTTCGATGGTTGTTTCACTCGGGTAATGGAGCATCGAAGATCCTCCATCCACTCGATGCGTTTGTTTTTGTCTTACTATGTATCTTAGTTTCTCTTTCGATTCTTGCCATGAAGATCAGACAAAGTCATTAGGGAGACGTCCTATAGTCTCTAGATTTGTTCCTTTAAATTACGATTGGTTCCCATGAGCCTAGATGATGTAGGAAGAATGAGGTTAATTAGGTAATTTTCTAGGTTAATTTCCTTTTTATCCCATTGTAATAAACTCTATAAATAGGAATCTTATCGTCCTAATAAAAGATTCACAAGCTTGGTTCTTAGAGAATTACTCCTTGAGGCTACTTAGGCAAGTTAGGCTACATCACAACATCCCTTTTTGACATAAAATAAGGACAATGTAGATAATACAAGGCTTAGAAGGAATGGACTCAAGGCATGATGATCACATTTCTCGAATTTAATGTCCTATGAATTTCATTGATAACCAAATGTGGTAGAGTTAGATAGTTGTCCCGTGAGAATAGTAACTAGTCCAAACACTCTTTAATATTGAAAAAAGAACATTCATTTGACTAGTAGAATTATTCGGAAATGTTCTATTCGAGCTAGTTTGGGCAAGCGAAATCTCTTCGTAAATTAGTGGGGAGAACTGGAGTAGATCCTTGATTCTTGTAAGTCAAATGAAACTCGCGTAGGAGAAGTTTGGCCTGGTTTCAAACTTGAAAAAAGTGTGGGATATTTACAGAATTTATTACTATTAGTTGGTCGGGGTGTTCTTTTGGATCGTAAGTATGATTAACTATTTCTCATGGATGTGATTGAACGATATTTACCTAACGAGTTATGGTGATTTTTAGATTCTTTGTTTCACTGTATGCAATTTACTTCTCGGTATGGCAGAGGATTGTGGTTCAACTCATAATAAAATTCCAAAATTTTGAAGTACAAAGAGATGGATCTATTAAAAGCCGTCGTAGAATCTTAGTATAAAGTCACCCAATTAACGTACAATGACAAGCAGCATGCTAGTACTGCATCTTTGCCAAAGCAACGTGCTTGTATCTCAACGGGCTGAGCTATAACTTTTATAGAGTAAACTTATGAACCATGACTACTAAAATGTACAAAGCATAGGCTCATAGTGTGGAAAGGGGTTGGAAAATCATGCCAACCACACAAGTGAGTACACCAATAATTATCGACTTCACCCTCAACAAGAATCAAAATCATGCTGAATTTGGTTGTTTGATGGCTTCCCAATTTGCAAACAGTCAATTGGTGGGACAGTAGGAGTTCTCAACTCTCCAAAAGTTTGCCAGCAGAAGGCTCCGTATAAATGATAGAGTTCTTGCAGTGGCTTGAGCTCAATTGCAGTTAGTGATATATCTATACATGGTAGATTATCACTACAGGCAAAGTGTACTGGCTTTACTGTATAAGTACCTCTTATTCTTTCATAGTTTATTCCTGATAAAGCCACAGCTGAAGTTTGGTTTGAGCATTTGGCTTTGTCACAGTAGAATTGGTCTATAACTATTGGTATCTTAACCTCAAAAACCTGAATATTTGAGAAGAGGACTCCCTGTACAAAACCTAATCCACCCTGCAGATGCACACTCTGGAATCAATTTTGAGAGAGCTGGTTTGATCTTACAGTGCATGTTGCTTATAGGTTTCTATCTTCCTCAAGATAACAGACTAATGCAAAATAAATCATTTACTTAACTGATCAAGACTAGGACCATTGATGAGTTAAGTCTAAAGGTGAATTGTGCTTGAAATGCATACCTGCCACGTTTTAATTCTGACACCATTCATTGTGTTATGCATAATTACATCCCGGACGGTGATGTTAGAAACACAAGCCTTTGTGTTGTCCTTCCCGAGACTTCCAATGCTGATTCCATGTCCTGGACCACAATTGACATTGTGTATATACACATTTGAGCAACCAGTTTGTATTGAAATACAGTCGTCACCTGTGTGTAAGATCAAACCTAGCAGTCAGTTTTCATCCAATGTATGCCACTGCCAGGATTTTGTTCTTTTATTTGGGGGGTGGGGTTGTTGAATGTGAAGCTTGAAGCCAGAAGTTATGCCGCCTAGTAAAAATTGAAAAACTAGAACGTGACTACTGACATAGGATATTAAAACTCCATGTTAGGTATTGAGTTTTTTCATAATCAGATGTTGTAGGATTAGGTAGTTTTTGTAAGATTAGCGCATAAGCTTTCCTGGTGTAAAACTCCAAGTTACATGAATGATAGCAAAGAAATAGGAGAAGATTGGGAACTAGCTATTTGCATCACGTCTTGCGTTTGGTTGCTGGACAATGGCGATGGTGAGGGAGGGATAAACCCTCTGGTTGCTAAATTCTTTATGATTTCACCGGACCTCTTCAAATTGACAAAAATACTCCATTGGTTGATGTCATTGAGTTTTCCAATAGTTTTTATAACTGATTGGTTCTTATACTTGCAAATTTCAGTCTTTCATGTAATGATGCCATGTTCCACTATGGTCGAAATGACAATAACAGAGTGACAAAAATAATGATTCTATTCAAAGTAATTCATACCACAAGAGAGAGTGGAGCTGTAGATTAGCACATCCTTGGAATTCTGCAGATGAATTCCATCAGTATTGAGACTGTCACCTGGAGACGATACTCTAAAATCATGAACCAATACTCCAATGCAATTGTCGAACTTGAGGTGGCATTGAGGACTGTTCTGAATTGTTATGCCAGTGACGGTAACGTTAAAACTTCCATAAAACCTCAAAGCCTGTACAACAAAAGAACAGAGCCGTGTCAAGGGATCTGAGCTCAAGGAATTTAGGGATCTAGTATGTCGCTTACAGTTGGTTTGATCCTAGGCATCTTTCCCACAAGCTCACTTCTTGCCTGCCATAGGTTTCAGTGTGAATTTAGAGAAAGTGCTGCAGAGAATTCTTAGAAACCATAATGTGGAGTTTGAAGAAGGGTGAGTTACCGGGGCTTGTGGCTTTTCCTGTACAGTGCTATTGAGTGGGATAAGTAGTTTGAGTTCATCGTCAATGGGATCATCATAAGGTGAAACTTGCCACCATGCTGAACCCCTTCCATCAATAATCCCATTTCCTTGAATCGTAAGTCCCATCAACTTTGTGAATTGTAGCCATTGCAATAGACCTTTACTCCAAACTTTGAAGTCCGTCGGTGCAATGATTGTCCCGTCCAACTTTTTTTAAAATGAAAAAAAAAAAAAAAAAAAAAAAAAAGAAACAGTTGCAGTTTATTCACCATCTCATAGCGTGATTTTGGTATTTAACTATCTCATAGTGAAGGGATTAATTTTGATGGAAAACTAAATTTCAATAAGAAATTGCTAAGTTCATGTCAATTGGTTGGATGATTCATTAAAATTATTGAAAACTATAAAGATATAATTGACACAAGTAAAATTAAAGTCGGAGTAATTTGTGGTTAGTGTAAGGTTAGGTACCTGGAATACGATATCGGGTTGGCAGTACGGACCAGAGAAGGAGATGGGGCCTACTAAAAAGACGTATTTTGATGGGACGATGAAGGTTGATGCTGCCACCTTGCAACTGGCTGTCCATGTGTCCTGAAATGCCTGCGATATACACGATTCTTTTACTGTTAGCTCTGTTTACTGACGGTAAAAGAGACTTTTTTAACTGTTTGGCGTTAGTTTTCAGGATGCTGCCTACTCCACCCAATTATTCTTGCTCAAATCCTGACCCAACTGCCATAACGAGATTCCGCCTTTCTAGATGGGCCCACCCATCCTTTTCCATTTCCCTTCCCCGTAAAATACCATTTCCACCACACGTACTCATAATGTGTAATTGTAAGTTCATTACTATTTTTTTGAAGATAAAGATTTAATGTTTCACCTTAGTGTCATCAGTTTCTCCATCGCCTTTAGCTCCAAAATCCAGCACGTTAAACATGGAAGAATGCCCTCCCTTCTGAGGTGGTGGGCTGCGAGGGACATCTGGTTTCGGCTTAGTAACCGGTGGTGGCAGTGGTTGTGGCGCATTACGAGAAGGTGGTGGCTTTGTCTTTGATGCACTGCCATGGTGGTTGCCTTTGTGAGAGCCACCGTGACCGTGAGCCTTCCCTTTCTTGGAGGAGAGAGCTGGCGAAGCCACTCTGCTCTGCCTCCAATAATGCTTACTTGTGGCTCTTCCATGGCACCCTTCCAAACTAGAAGACCAGACAAGAAATGCCACCACAAGCATAAATGTGAGCCCTCTGAAGCTTACCCCTTTCATTTTCATGTACACTTAGAGAGAGAGAAGAAGAAAGTAAGAAAGAAAGATAGAAAGATAAGTTTAGTTTTTAGAGAGACAAAGTAGTTTGGGGTTGTTTAAATAGAGAAAGGGACTTCAAAGCTAGCGCCAGTGAGTCTATGCATGGAGACGCCAAGCCATAGAAGCTAAGCAAAGCTATCATTTTGATTTTAGACTAACTATTACCCAAGCTCCATGTATTTGCCCACGTGTCCAGTAATTTGCTGATAGAATTTTTAACTTATATATATACTTACCAAATTCTAGGTAAAATAATCAAGCTGCAGTACTTAGTCCTTATGAGTCACAACACGACGTCGTATAAGTATATAACCGGTACCAGATGTATGAAGATTAGCCAAGATTCTTTTGTACATTGGCCGTACCCGGTTGTCTGATTCACCATCTAGGATGTCTGGTTTATCTGTAATATTTGGAAGTGAAATGATTAATTAAGCATATAATTGAGGAGTTAAAAAGATAAAAGACAAAATCAGGACATGTGATTGTGTGAGTCTATAAGGGTAAAAGAACGAAGGGCCGGCACTGAAATATTTCAGCTCATTATAGTCACATGCAACTATCACGGGCCAATCTTCTCTCTCCCGAATTCCCACTGCATTTTATAAAAAAAATAATAATTAGTACATCTTGGACTACTTCTATTTTTGTGCATCCTACTAAATTATTTGATCATAATTTGTCATGTGACAAATTCACTTTACTTGTTGAGGTGTGTGCAGTCTTGTAGGTCTTGTGGGTGAGTGGAATAGTAAAGACCACTACGCCGTAGCTGATTCAATGCTAACCACTAGATACAAGTTCAAGATACTTTTAAAGTTTCCTTACATCTATTGGAGCAAAATTGTCGGTCAAAATGAGGTGGCTTCCTCAAATAATTTCTTTCTCCACAAAAGAATAGTAGAGAAGGTGTTTTTGACATGTTTAATTGCTTATGGATGGCCTACCTGCTTTAGGAAATTTGCGAGTGTGTTTCGGGCAAGAAAGTAAAAAGGATAGATATTTATATGCATTAAATTCTTAAAGACATTTGCTTGAAAGGAGTGATTTTTTATACTGAAATGAGTTGCTAATAATGAAAGTATGAATTTTTCACCTATGGTTTTGGGATACAACTCAATGTTCCAAGTTGTACATTTGAAGTTTTTGAATTGTTTAGATTGTGTTAGAGAGAATTGATATTATATTAAATCTACTTTCAATTAAGAATTTACGCTTTTAGGTCAAATGGAGATTTAATACATCGATTCTCTTATTTAGAGGTTTTCTTATATCATTTCATTTGGTTGTCACTTTTGAGTTTTTCTTTCTTTTCTTTTTTCTTTCGGTTGGCTTGTTTCGTTGTATTTGTGTGAAAATGAAATGAAATCGGTTGGCTTGTTTCGTTGTATTTGTGTGAAAATGAAATGAAATGGAAAAGGGAAGTTAATTTGATTGGGAAGAAATACTTAATTAAAAAGTGGTTTCTGTGACTCTGAGGATTTAAAGCTTTTTGTATGTATACATCTCTGTGGCTAGTTAGGCTCCTGAATATTGTTGTCTTTACATCTGTCTTTTGACTGTTTTCAAAATTATTGACTTCCAAATTTCTCTCTTTCCTCTCGCTCTCTTAACTATAAAAATAAAACTCAACCATGTCTTATCTTACTTCATGTCAAGCCCATAATGGACTCGAATTATTAGCAAATATGCTCATAAATAAATTGTTGACTTTTTTTTTTTTTTTTTAACCCAAAAAGTTGATGCATAATTGAATTATTGTTTTATGGCTTTTTTTTAGTACAAATGGAAAGAGATTTAATATGCACTTTATCCATCACCAAATAATTTGTTTACTTCTGGTGGAATGTTTATATAAAATGTCTACATGTTCAAATATATTAATAAAATATAATTTAATGATGTGTCAAGTTTTTATTGAAATTTTTTTATACTTTTTATTGGAAAAATATCATCTTATAATTTTTACCGCTAAACTTTAGGAATTGTATTAATTTAAACTCTAAACTAATAATTGCATCAATTTAAACCTTGTACTCTCGTGAGTATTAATTTACACCCTCCACTATGTTCCATTTAGAAAACTCTAGTGTGAAATATATAAGAATGTCAATTCAACTTAAATTTTCATAAATGAATCAATTTAAATATTTAGTCACAATTTTCTTTGGGAATGGTCTATGCATTTACTTAATCGTCTATTTTGTAAAATTGATATTTAAAAAAGTCTACACACATTTGAAAATTATTGTATGGATGATTTTCAAAAGCAATTATAATGAATGGTCTAAATTGATTGGCTTAAGAAAAATTAGTAGTTCAAATTATAACTTTTATACATTATTGGCGGAACAAAATTTGGAAGAAGGTGTAAACAAAAGTTTAGAATTTAAATTGATAAATTATTAATTTAGAATTTTAATTGATACACGCTTCAAAGTTTAGAGGTATAGTTTAATAATTTTTTTATAGCAGAATGTAATTGAAAAAAGCTAATATATTAGAGATGACATTGAAAACTTTAAAAAGATTAAAGGCGAAATTGAATAAAAATTTATAGATTAGGTACTATCTTATATATTTGACGAACCTTTTAGATTTTACGTTGACAAATTCAGTCTCCATATGATTACTTTTTTAAAAAATTCTCTATTGTACTTTTTTTTATAATTAAATTATTAATGGTGGTTAATGGATATTAAAAATCATATCGATGTCAAATCAGTTAACCTCTTTTTTCTTGTTTTGTTTAACGATACTCAATAAAGAACTATTTACATATACCAAACAATACGAGTGAACCGACAGATTTTGAAGTATTTCAAAATGTAGGCACATATTAAAGTGGACTCAAATCTAACAACTGTAGAAATTTTAATTAATCTCAAGTTGTTTTTAATGGTAGCAAAACCTAATATTTCATATCGAATATACCCATCTACTTTTGTATAGTTCAACACATATTTTCAACTATAAAAAAAACTAAGAAAAATAGAAATGTCCATTTGAAAAATATATTTCTCATTAAAATAAAATGCTATTAAAACAAACAAACTCGCCTCTCATTTTTATTTCACTTAGTTATCTAGTTCTCTCATCAACCTTTTTCTTCACTCACACACTTTCTTGGTAAATTTTTTTTTTTTTTTTTATATACATGTTTTTATCTCTAAAATATATATTTTTTCTATCTTGACAATTTAAACCTTTTAAGTTTAATAAGAAATTAAAAGACACTCAAAATTCAAAAATTTATATTAGTTCACATCATTATTAATATAGATTTTATTCTTTAGTTCAACAACATAAATGGTGGGAAGTTTCAAACTTCTAACCTCTAAGTTGAAAACACATACTACTTTAACCAATCTAACTATGTTTAGATTGGAGGTTAGCGATTATTGATAAAGGAATATTTTATGTTGAAGTACTGATAAAACCATATTGCTTATGTGGCAAATGAAGTTGGAATTTTCTTCCCTTTTTGAGAAAGACATCATAATATTAACATGCAAATGAAGCAATGGTAATGTGGGTGTTAAATGGTTTATTGATTAATTTGATGGGTGTGTAATGATTAATGATGTTGATCCAATTATAGTGTGCCACATGCATTTCATTTTGGTTTATGTGAAAAATAAAGGAGTGAATGAGGAGAATAGGATATGATAAGGAAACAGCAAAGGAAGGAGTTTTGAGAAAGACGTGAGTTTTAATTCATATGCTCGTGAACCCTTTTTCTCTATAGCCTTCTCGTGAACTTCATAAATATTGTAATAACTATGCTCACATCATTCTATTATTCCCTTATCTTCCATCCTCACCGTTCTCTTTGTGCTTCTATGTTTCCACATATATATATATATATATATATATATATGTTACTTAATCATTTTTGGATATTCTTTATTAAATTCTTTTATTCCAATTCTTCTAACGTTTTTTTTTTTTTATTATTTTTTTTTAATTTTTAGGATAATTTCATTTTGTTAGCATACATATATCTTACCGATGATACAATAGAGTCCTAAGGAGAGAGAGTGAAATTCTAAAGGTAGTTTTTAAGTATTCATATTTGTGTTCAATAAGTTCTTGAATTTTAAAGTATAAGTCTAAACTTATAATTTTGTTATAGTAAATCATCTCGACTTTAAAAGGTGTCTAATATATATTTATAAAACACTTTCAATTTTGTGTTTAATATGAAATTGACATATCTTGATACTCAAATATTGTGATATTAATATTGACTTTTCATAAATGCTTCAAAACTACCCAAATATTGTGATATTAATATTGACTTTTCATAAATGCTTCAAAACTACCATTGGAGTAGAAATTTCTTATAAGTTTGGAATTTTATTAGACTCATGGTTTACGTTTTACATCAAAATTCAAATAAATTTGTTGATTTTACAAACGATTAATTATATCACAGATTTATTAAATACAAAACTAGAAATCCAAAGAATTGGTAAAAGACGGGGAATTTAAAGACTTATAAGAGACATTTTGAAAATAATTAACTTTTAGCTCAACTCATTTAAAAAGATATGAGAAGAAAAGGTTCAAATCATGTATTTTTCTTTTTTTAATTTTTTGAGCAAATTACATGATATAAAATAGGGTTATTAATTGTTATTGATACATGTTAGATCACATGCGTATGCAAAAGGTATAAGTGATCCCCAAGAAGATTGGTTTGTTAAAGAAAGAGATCAAGAAACCTCCACGTTTATGGTAGAAGAAAACATGTGAATTTTGGGTAAGAAGCGTATGAAGAAATAGGAATCACCCATTGAAGATGAGGGGAATGGTCACGGAGGCATCTTAAAACATAACCAAGAAAAAGGAAAAGAAAAAAGAAAAAGTAAGTTTATTTTATCTTCCTATCATATTTGGGTCATTTTGCAATATTAACCTTGAATTTTATAAATGTTTCAAAACTACTTTAGGAGTACAATTTTTTTAGAATTTTGAACGAAAACTGAGATTTAGAATTGCATAGATGTGACCTAAAACAGAATTTTGGACTGTCTGTCCTTTTTAGATCATCGTCACACTGTTTTAAGTAATTTTGAAACCTTTGTGAACGATGAAGGATAATATTGTGATTTTGATTTTTGGCCTATGGAAATGGCCCTTCTATCCCTACCATTTTTGTCTTTATTCCATTGAAAAAATGGGACTTTCTTTTGACAAACCTCACGGTTCTATTTGTTTGCAACCCTCTGACTCCCAATAATCTTATGCTCCTCTCTTTGTTTGAAATGTAGCAAAGGTCAACACCCTTCAAGTTTAGGACTCTTTGCCAACAAGGGTACATGCCTCTTCTCCATAGCTTATAAGGTTATCACTGTCGTTGCCACCACCCTTCAAGTTTGGCCCTCTGCCAATAAAGATATGCCTAAGCACTTCTCCGTAGCTTATAAGATCATATACTTCCCTTCAAGTTGTCATTGGATACCAATAGTTCTTTATTTCCATTTTCTTTTTCTTCTAAAGTGAATTTGGTTTTGCGGGGTGTAGGTGTGCGTTTCCTCTGTTTCATTGACCATCAGTTAGTG
Source organism: Citrullus colocynthis (assembly GCA_031780015.1). Lineage (NCBI taxonomy): Eukaryota > Viridiplantae > Streptophyta > Magnoliopsida > Cucurbitales > Cucurbitaceae > Citrullus > Citrullus colocynthis. The sequence continues at coordinate 158,307 of QLSR01000552.1, forward strand.
GAGGTACCCATTTTGATGCAATTACTCCATTGGACCACTTTGTCTTGTTCCATGACTTTTATTGTACGCCATCTTTCACTTTCAAGAAGTTGAAATTCCACCAGAAACTGCTATGTTTTTACTTTATTTCTGGTAATCCCATTAACTATTAAGAATGGTGAAAGGAAGGCTCCAGTTTGATCTGTTTGCTGGACGTCCACTGTACTCCATTAACAGTAGTCCTTATCTTCACATTTGTGGATATTCATATTGCATAGTCTTTTTTGGGGGTAATGTGTATACTATATATAGTTAGAACTAGAAGGCCATCAACCATATGCTATGAACTTTGATATTAAAAAACTTTACTATAAACTCAAAATATGTATATTTTCTTCTAGCAATAGTACAATCATTTACTTCATAGTCCATATTTCTATTTAGATTCCAAAAGGGTAGGTATAATTGTGTATGCTATGTAAATATATGCTACAAAGTACAAATATTTCCTGAGTTGGTCACCTGAAAACCAAGCTCTACCAAAATATGATCCCCTTAGTAGTTTAGTTTAGATAGATAGGATAACAAGCTCAGAGCTCAGTGTGAACAATGTGCTGTTCATTAGGGAGTTGCACTGCCTCCAGCTCCGGAACTTGGGTCTGATCTGAAGCTGCAAAGTCATTGTCGTTGGAAGTTAAGCAGTCTGCCGATGGGTGCACAACCCCATATCCAAAGCCTTGAGCGGCGTGGCAATAGGTCTCCACTGTTCCATCCGTTTTCTCCAAATTGACATTGCTCAGAATTATGTTGCTGCATGGAACACTGTCGCTACAGGCGAATTTCATCGCGTTCTTGCTCGTCGTGGTTCCACTTATGTTCCGATACATGATTTGGCTTATTTTCACAGCAGATGTCTGACAGAAACAAAAGGCATTAAACTCCATATGGATAATGGATAAACTGTCTTACTGTCTCAATATGATCTTATTTTTAATGTTACCAGATGATTAGAAGCTGAATTCTGAATTTTGAGGATAATACCTGAGTTTCACAGGCAGTAGGAGAGTCACAGTAGAACTGATCGATGATAATGGGGTTCTCAACATCTTCCATTCTCACATTTTCAAATCGTACGGAACGAACATATCCAGAACCTCCCTGTACCACATGAATAGAGAAATTTTCTCTTTGTGCTTGCTTATTATCAACCATGTAAAAGTAAGTATGAAAATGGTGGTTAAAGCTCTGATTCTAACCTGCCAAGTCTTGATTCTAACACCATTTGTTGTCTCTCTGAGGAAAGCTGTGTCTAACACCACCTTTGTCACAATGCCAGTGGAGTTGTCTTTCCCTAAACTTCCAATGCTAAAGGAACACAATTTCACAACAAAGAAACAAAGAGAAAGGAATTCTAAGACATTGTTCTGGTTTTGGTGCTGGAAATAAATCAAACGGTGCCAAGTGAAATGAAAACTTTTGCAAATACCTGATCCCATGTCCTGGTCCACATGATATTCCCTTCATCTTGATGCCAGAGCTAGCATTGACAATGGAGATGCAGTCATCACCTGCATATAAATTGCAGAACCATTTTCAATCAATACTCCTTTCAGCCAGTTGTGTAAAAGTTAACAAGATGAAGGTTAAAATGAAAACCTGTTGAAATCTTGCAGTTTTGAACTACAACATTAGTTGATTGAGTGATGTGGATCCCGTCGGTATTCGGGCTATCTCCTGGAGCTGAGACTCTAACCTCTGTAATTCGAACAGTCTCAGATCGTGCAATGATGAAATGCATTTGTTGGCTGTTTTGAATAGTAAGGCCTTTTACTCTTATATTTGAACTTGAGTCAATGGTTAATGCCTGCAAGAAATCCCTTAAATCAGCATGTGTTGCACATGGAAAATTCAGGATTTTCATGAGGAGGAGGGTAGTTTTATCCTTACTGTTGGTGCTCCTTTGCAAGGCTGGAAGAAAAAAACAACCAGAAAACCAGAAATGATTAACATTTCAATAGCATAGCCTAAGAAACAAGCACAGAAATAGTTAAAATTTTTACCCTGGACTTGTTCTTTTTGCAGGATTCTGCCCACCATTTCTCACCGGAGCCGTCAATAACTCCATCTCCTTGAAAGGTAGCTGCATTTAATTTTGTAAATTCCAGCCATTGTCGCGGAAACTTTGGATCCCATTGCTCGGGTTCATCTGGTGCAACTATTGTTCCTTCAATCTGCAAAGTTAACTCTTATCTTTAAACCATGATCTTCTCACCTTGTTTTCTTTGGGGATAAAAAGATCGTTTATAATCCTGTGGCTGACCTGGATTACCATACCATCTTTGCATGGCCCTTTAAAAGTGGTTGCATTCACCAGATATCTCCTTTCTTTTGGCACCAAAAGAACTGATTTTGAAGTGCTGCAGGCAGTCTCCCATGCCTTCCTGAAAGCCTGATTGCAAAATAAACACTTTGGTTCAATATCGTCTATGCAAAAACCATATTTCCAAACAGAAAAGTTTATGTACCATAGTATCATCTGTAACTCCATCTCCAACTGCGTCGAAACTATCCACATTCATCAAAACCTTGCTCCCACGCTCACTTCTCCACACTGGGACGGTGTAGGAGTCCACCGCATTGTCGTCCTCTTCTTCAATGTCGAAACTTTCAAGTTCTTTAATCATGTCAATGTCACTATCAGGCATGATACTACCTGAAACTCCATAGGCAGTGATTAACATTCCAAGAAGGGAAAGCAGAAAGAATTTATCCATTTCAGTCGACTTGGTAGAAGAGATTACTAGAGTAATTTGTGTTAATGCAATTATCCAAAGAAAGAGGTTAGATTTTATAAGGGAAAATAAAGAAGCCATTATAGTGGGCATATGGCTTTGCTTGAAAGCAGATTAAGGGGAGGTCGCCATTTTCCAATATGCCTACACGTAAAGTAGAAGAGAAAATTTTGAAGTTTCTTTGCTTTACTCTAAAACCAGCACACCAAATTCAACACCGCCATTGAGGCGTTTTGTTTTGTTTCTCCTCCATCGCTCTCTCTTTGTTGCGATCTCATTTCACAATTTCTTTTTCCTCAGCAATCTCAATTCTGAAGTTTCTTCTATGCATGGTGAAAATAGTGGCATACCACTAATTTCTGTTCATTAAAAATGTGGGGAAAAATTCCCCTTTTTTCCCATAAATAATAAGAGACGAAACCCAATTTTTCTTTTTCTTTTTCCTTTTTTTTTTTTTTTTTTAATTTTTAGTGATTCTTTTGATAATTGGCATGATTGTGCTGGTTGGTTTGTGGTAGTTTCTATAGTTCCTTCCATGGATGAAAAACACAATTGCTAATATAATCGATATTATTTGATAGTATTTATGAAGATTTTAATTTATTATCAGCAAAGATAACCCAAACAATTAAATAATTAAAACTATATTTCTATATATGTACAAGTACAAATTTCCATTGTTGACATTTTATCAAAACATTGAATAATATCCTACATTTTCCATCCTAGATAAAACATTTTATATTAGAATATGAATAACAAATTTCAATAATTCAAACAGTTTACAGCCTATTTTCATTTTCTGTTTTTATTACCTTAAAATTGAGTAGTCATTATACAAGGAGTTTCCAAAAATAGAGAAGCACAAACAAACAATCATCTAGACCAATTTTTCTGTTTTGGGGGGTAGTGGATAGAATTCAATAAGCTATAATGATGAAAATCCCTTGTGAGAAAGGCCCTTACTTGCAAGAAACAGAGTACACAGCTTGGAAATGAACATTTATAGAATTGATGGAGCAAACACAACAACAAAAAAACAATGTTTAACTTGTAGACGCAATGGCTTGTAAAAGTGAGTGAACGAAACGCATCTGGGTTTCTTTGTCGATTTTTGAAAACAGAGGAACATGGACAAACAATGATTTGTGACCCTTCTGTTCTGCAAATCTGAGGGAGTGGTAATATACATAATTGCAAACAAAACGACCCGCATCCTCTGATAACCTCACATTGTAGCTTTTCGCCTTCAACTTCTCTAAGATCGCCAGAGCCGAGCAGGATGTCTTGAAACAATAATTGATTGTAAGTTACATTCCAAACCTATGATGAAGTTCATAAGCAAAAGGTGAGAGAGATGTACCTTTCTAATCATTGAGATTTCCCCATCCTCGGAGACTATCGGAAGTCTCTGGGTTAAAAAAAAAAAAAAAAAAAAAACAGTGAAAAAAGATGCAAACAAGAAGACAGCTCCCACAGATTGTCTTTGGTTTTTTATTTCCTTTCCATTTGTTCCTAATGCCATGATTTAATCATTTCTCTTCAGCAAATAGAATGATGAGTTATTTTCTATCCAGAACATCTAGAAGACAGATGGAAGCCCGTTTCAAAGGAAAAAAAAAGAAGAAGACAGATGGAAGCACTAACTAAGTTCCAAACGAAACAGAGAGCTAAGTTGATCCGTTTGTTTCTGTCACCACCCACAGTTTATTAACTTCATTTTCTCATTGATTGCATTACAAAAATTACTGAATTTTTCCTGAAATGTCTATATTGTTATGCAAAGAACTTTTTGAAGACACAGGTCTAGAAGTAAGAGAGGAAATCAACCTGAGGTTGCCATCCGAGTTCGTCTGCATAACGGAAAGTAGCTTCATTCACAGCTTGCCATTCAATAGCAAACCTCGTCGAACCACTATTGACCCCCAAGTGAAGCTGAAAGAACATGAATAATCTCCAGGTTTCAGTTTTTTATTACATCACAGTTATACACACACAAAAAAAAAAAAAAAAAAAAAAAAAAAAAA
>QLSR01000552.1:163270-190165 GCA_031780015.1 Citrullus colocynthis
AAAAAAAAAAAAAAAAAAAAAAAAAGGAAATTGTGCTACATAGCAGTAAATGGAAAATTTTTCCTTTTCTATGCGTGGCTTATAATAAATTCACCAAGTCTAGAAGTCCTTATAAATAGATCTACACCAGACACTCAATACACAAAAAATTCAATCTTTTCCCCTTTCTGCTTTCTCACATTTATCTTCTTTGCACTTCAAAGGGCAATGGACCAAACCAAAAGAGAAGCGTTCTGTGGAGTTCTGAGTTCGACTTCTTTGGGCAGAATGATTTGAACCATACAACGTTTTAATTCAGTTGTTGAATTGAACAGGACAGAGAGGATCTCGAGAGTGATATACTCAAGCCTCAACAGAATTCAACATAATTGTTTATGTGTTTGTTTCTCAATATTTCTTATCTTAGTAGTAAACCCCTCAACATAAAGTATAATAACTACATCAAAACTACCAGTGAGCATCAAGAATGAGCTCAATAAAAGATTATGCAAAACAAAATAGATGGTAAAAGACTGACCCAGATAACTTTCTTAGTGTCTGTCACATTTGAGATGCCAGATTCCAAAACATTGTTAAGTATTGGGAGAGCACCATCTCCAGCAGCCTCAAGAACTGTACAACTTCCGAGAGTGACACCAGCAGGCAACCCTTTTTCGTCTACGAAAGCCTTCAAGTCATTGACGATGGCCTCGGTAGGATTCTCAGCAACCCCATGGAACTTCTTAAATCCAGTCACATGAATAGTAACCCCAGCTAGTCCTTCAGAACCCATTTCTTTCACTTGGGTCTGCAAACAATTCCCCGTTGTTTGTCAACGACTTATTTTTACTACTAAGTCCTCCCCTGAAATACCAACCAAAGGATTAGAATTAGTCTCTTCTCCCTTTCCAAGAGTTCCTTAGATTTGTGAACTTATTAGGTGACACTTAGATGAAAAAGGCTAAGGTCAAGAGATATAGAGAGAGCAAATTTTTATAAACACTTGCTCTAATATGATAAAGAGCAATTGTTTTTTCCTTGTTATTAATACCCACACCAATATAGGTTAAACAAAGGATGAAAAATCCACCCATCCCAATAAATTCAACTAGAAACAATCAGACCAAACGTTGACCTAAAGTCAACCCAGAAATTTGCATGGAACAACAATCAATCTCGTAACATTAGAAGATGAAATCAAAATTCACCAACTCCTTTCCATCAACACAATAGATCTTCTCAACCAAGACACGAGGATTTACAACAATCAATCTCGTAACATTAGAACAGAAGCCTTGAAATTATTTAGTCTAAGATAGAGAAATCGGACTTGGAATTGATACGAAACGATCTGAAGAAGATAACAATAAACAAGCTGTTCGATGAACATCTTGAAGCAAGCAAAAGCCAACCGGCAACATGGCCGGAGCAGAGAAGTTGACCAAATTACAGAACCCCCTTAAACGCAGAGACAAATTGAACACAGAAACCTCTCAGAAAAAGGCGATTCCGGTGGAAGATTAGGAACTCACCTTCGACGCCGGCGCCGGAAACGGAAGTTTGGTGAATTTGAGAGCTGAATTGGCGCTCTGAGGAGGTAGAGAAAGGCAAAAATGGCTGCGGGTAAAGCAGAAGCTTGATCCGATTCCAACATTAATGCCGCTTACCAGGCTGTCACGGCGGCGGGCTTCATCCACTTTTTATAATAATATTATCTTGACTCGGCGTTTTTAGACAAACTCGAATATTAAAAGGGATAATGATGCGGTTTTATCTTTAAATTTTGGATTTAAATTTGTTGATTATGATTTAGCCCACAAATTAGTAACCATAATCTCTGCCGTCCCTTGTTAGAATTGTTTAATCCAACCGTACAATATAGACAACGATATATACAAAGTCGCTCCCATTAGGCCCATTCAGCTGAGTAAAGCTTCCCAATTGGCCCACTTCAGCTCAACCAAGGATTACCAAAATAATATCGTTGTCACGTTATAAAATTTGGTTAGATGAATAATTTAATTGTTTTTACTCTTAGATTACGTTTTTTTTTTCTTTTCTTTTATCTTTTACGAACATTTATGAAAGATATCAAAGATATCGATGAATATTTAATATCAATGTTGAACCATTCTATTTATGGATATATCGATATGTCGATGAATATTTTCTAAGCAATAATTCACATCTTTCCGAAAACACTTTTAAAGTCAGTAATCCTAGTACTTAATTTGTTTTATCTTTTTTAAAGAAGAATATTGATTTTCTTGTCAACTTACATATAACCTAATTGGTTAAGATATATAGCCTCAACTATAAAGTTAAAAATTCAAATCTCCACATTAATGAATTGGGAGACAAATCCACTATATATTTTCCTTATTGACACCATTAAAACTTTGGTGCAACTAGTTGTTATAAAGCCAATTAGGGGGGGAGGTAAGGGTCCATTGGATTGACTTTAGAAAAAAATATTTTTCAAAAACTCATTTTTATTTAAATTCTTTTGATAAAAATTATTTGAAATACACTTTAAAATTTATTTTGAGTGGTTGCCAAATACTCCAATTTTTTTCAAAATCTCAGTTTTAAATAAAACACTTTAAATTATATTTCAAAAACACCCTAAGTATTATTTATTTTTGGAGAATTAACGTTTTAGTTCTTGAATTTTGAGAATGAAGTTGAGTTTGTTCCTTAAAAGATTTTACATTTTAAATAATGATTTTGACATTCAAATTAGGAAAAAAAAAATGTTTTCGCTCTCTGTCTCTCTCTCCCCATTTTGATTACTCTCTCATCCTTCCACCCTCATTTCCCCTTGTTTTTCCTCCTCTTCTATCTTCTTCAACCCGGGGCACCTTCTCTCGAGTTAGTCTTTGCTTATACATAAACCTTTATGTGATAATCAAACTACTTTACTAAGCCTAGAATGGGTGATGACAATAAAACAACCCCATTACTAAGTATACATCAATCTAGTGTTAAACTACATGACCTGAACATAACATATTATTTACAAGAACATGAATATATATGTATAAATGAAGACGTGTATGAGACAGTGGCCCATTGTTTCAAAGGGTAAAGGTTAAGCAAACAAAAGGGCCCAAATAGGCGGCCCATTTTAGGTAATGAAAGGGCGGAGTCGGAATTGGTTTCCGAATTGGAAGCCTCCAAAATTGGCTTCAAATACGGTGGAAACGAAATTGCAGAGCAAAGAAGAAGATGATAATTCCGGTGCGGTGCTTCACTTGCGGCAAGGTACAACTTACTTCCGCCTCCTAATTCTTCCCTTCCGCTCTTTTGAATAATCTTGCTTTTATTAATTAATTTCAGGTGATCGGTAACAAATGGGACACTTATCTCGAGCTTCTTCAAGCAGACTATCCGGAAGGGTAAGACACAACCTCCAATTTCTTCTTCTTCCATAACTTTTGCCCTAATTTGTTAAATACAGTAGTAGTTGTGGAAATTCAGGGAGGCATTGGATATGTTAGGGTTGGTACGGTACTGTTGTCGGAGGATGCTTATGACTCATGTGGATCTCATTGAGAAGCTCTTGAACTACAATAGTAACCTCTCTTTCTGCAACTAATTCTTTATCTCTCTCTCTCTCTCTCTCTCTCTCTAATTATGATTATTGTAACATTGCAGCCATGGATAAGTCTGAAATCATCTAGCTAATTATGGGGAATTGCCATTGCCAACACAAAAAATTCTGCAATGCATCGATTGAATTTCCGCAACATTTTTTAGTTTCGCAGACCTGATGAGTTGTTTTGTCCGAAGCAGAAACTAACGCTATGACTTTCTTTATTTTATTTTATTTTGTTTTTTTTCTAAATACTTTTATTTGCTATTTAAAAATGGTTACTTTCAAATATAGAACTAAAATATTTATAAATAGCAAAATTTTACTGTCGGTATAGATTGTAGAAAGACGTGTATTTTGCTACGAGTGTTAAATATTTTTAGCAATTTTGCCATTTAAAATAATTTTCCTTATAGAAGAGTGAGTATACTATCATTCATTTTTAATTAAGGACATAAAAAAAAATTTTAATAAAATTGAGGTTAGAATTCAAACCAAAAAACTCAAAGACATTCAAATGATCTGATTTGGCATGTTAAATTGTTCTTTTATTTGAAAAATTAGACAACTTAATTTGATCCGCCAAAAATTTAATGAATAAAATTAATAATCATACCAATGATGTAACAAATTTGAAAGTGTGTTTTATTGATACAATTTCCTTTCAAAATAATATTTAGGGTAAAAAATTAGTGGAAGGATTATTCAAAATAAATTTGTTACATTTTTTTTAAAAAAAAATATATATAGCAATTACTAATCTTCCATCATTTAAAATGTGATAGCTATTTATTGTTTTAAAAAATGTTTAAATACTACCTTGACTCGGTGTCGATTTTCCATTTTTCCTCCTTGAATGATCAGTTCAACTTCGATTTTACATACTAACCAAGCTAAATCAAATTGTTTGCATTCCTAGTTCTCTCTAATCAATAGAGTTGCGCTTGGCTAATATACTTCATAACTCCAATATTAAATAACTTCACATTACAAATTTCTCTATCGAAATATGCACATTTTTCAAGGAACTTTATCAATCTCTTTTTCTCCCTCTCCTCTCTCCAATGTTTTCATTAACTCCACTAAAAAAGAAGATTAATATTCAAAGGAAAGAAATATTCATATTTTAAATATATATTAAATCAACTTAGAATCCTATCAAATTAAATATATATATATATATGATAAACTATAATTTATCCATTTTTTAATTTAAATAAAAAGATAATTTAGATAAATGCCTTTGAATCAAATTAAATTTGGACCGTGCATAACCAAAATTTAATCTGAATCAAATTTCAAAAGTTTATTTCGAATTCTATTCCAAACCTAAACCAAAATATGAGTAGATCTGACACTTAGATTAAATTCAAACATATTCATCTAACATTTAAATTGGACTTTGGACATTTTCGAACCATATTACATATATATATTGTAAAATTGTAAAATTCAAATTCAAGCTAAAGATCTCACATTAAGAAAATTGGTGAGTTAATTAAGCTCAATAGTTTAGCTTTATTTATCTCAATAGTTTTCACATGCCATGTTTTTGCTAATTTTTTTTAATTAAAATTACAATATTCATCTCATTTACCCAAAATTATTGGGTTAATATTCTCTTAAAAAATAAAATCATAGAATTCTATCCAAATGTAATTTTTTAAAAATAAGTTATAAATTGAAAACAGATGAATAAATATATTTAAGATCTTCCAAACAAATTCATCTAAGACAACTAATTCTGAAACATTTGACTTGAAATAGAAGATCTTCACTCGTTATTATCAAATTTTTACACTTTCTTGTACACGGGTTTTTTCTTTGCTTTTGCAAATATGAAAAAATAATAATAATAAATAAATAAAATAAAATAAAAAATCAATTTTCTTTTTTTAAAAAAATTATATGGGTACCGTTATTACCTTTTTATTTTCACTAAATATATTAGTGGTAATAATATTTTTTAACAGTTTTATCATTTAAAATAATTTTCCAAAAAACTAACTTCAAGAGACTAAATTTAAGATTTATCGAAATTACATCAACTAAAATTCGATAATTAGAAATATGAAACTAAAATTGAACGAACCTTAAAGTATAAGATTAAAATGGTAATTTAAACTAAGAATTATACCTCTCAAAATATTGAGATATACTTTTTATCTGATATATAAGCTATATGCTTCTCTTTTTTTTCTTTTTTACAAATGTTATATATCATTTCCTATATAGAGTACTTGAGTACACTCAAGATGAACTCATTTTGCCTATACAAACAAATGCAATCATATTTTTGCTTATCAATCTAACCACACACAAAAAATTCAAAAATATTTTTAAAAAGAAAGAGTTTATCGTGTAAGATGTAACAAATTATTATTGAAGAATTTGATGGAATGCATAAAGTTCTTGTAGCGCAAGATGCACTAAGAATTTTTTATGTAGTCCAAAGTACGGATTTAAACCTGATATCTTTTAATATCATTATTATTATTATTTGCTTTTTCAACAGTGGAATGCAATGGAAAAAATACAAGGAAATTAAGTTGGCAAACAATAGCTTTGTCTTTCCGAAAAGAAAAGGCAAGAGAAAAATATCTTCCCCAAGAATTGTCTCTACAAAAGCTTCAAAGTTCAAAAGGGCCCATTTACTAAAGGAAATAGACATGCAGAAGATTCCATAAAAATCCAAGTTTTCCAGACAGTTAATCAACTGAGAAACTAAAAAACAGAAGAAACTTTCATTCCCAATGGCATCTATCCTTTTTAAGACATTGGAATTTTAAGCCTTTTTTCCTAAATGAAGTAACAAAGCAGAAACTGAAAGCATTGCACCCCTTATGGCTTCACTGAAATGGTGAGTTATGTCAAAAATGAATGCCTTGGGAAACACTTTCCATCCTTGTGAACCTGAAATTTTTTTCAAAACACAAACTCATCATAATGTGTCACTAAGTCAGTTGCTTAAAATTGCCATAAAAATTGTTATAAGCTTTGCACTCAATGCTCCTGCCCCATTAATGGCAGTCTCATAAATTTGTCTTGGGGTTGTTCAATGAAAAGGACCATTTTCTCAAATATTGTTATGAACAATTACTGATAAAGATTCATGCAACTTGGTTTGAAGTGTTAATTGAATATCATAATTTTTTATGCCAAAGTTCGTATTTTTACCTCAATCTGATTACAGTTCTCTGTGTCTTCTTTTTCTTGGATTGGAGGGAAATTTGCCCACTGAAAAAAATCAAAATCGGTTTTGGATTACGAAAACATAATTGCTCCTAATCTGATCTTAATTAAGTTGACTGGAGACTGTTGCTTACATTCTTTGCAGCTGTTCTAAAGGCCTCCTTGTGAGTCATTTCCGGATAGTGAGCTTTGAGCCTTCTGATTTCATCCCTGTCCCAAACACAAACATATTAGACTGAAAAATGTTTCTCTACAATCTTAAAAGTGCTTCTTGAAGTATTTTCATTCAAAAGTACTATTCTTATAAAAAGTCATCCCATACTCATGATAAGATTAGCAAAAAGTATGAAACGTTGATAACTTACTTGATGAAACAGTTGTATGCTGATGGGGCACGTTGTCTCTTCTCAGGAGCTTCAAATGATCATTCAATGGAAAAGATATTACTAAGATAGAAATTTTCAGATTTGTTCATTTTATAGTTGCAAGTATAATTGTTTGCCAATGTTGATCTTACGTTTGTTTACAAAAGGAGGTGTGGCGGGAATCAAGCCTTCTTCAACTTCATACTCAGAAAATTTCAAGTTTGGTCTTTTGAAACTGTCAAAGAACTTCCCTGAATTCATTTCTCTACAAGCTTCTTTGGGCTGAAATGACATTAGACAAGAAGGGGAAAAAATTAACTTTAACAACACATGAAATAATGAGTATTAAATCAGAATTCATGAAGAGAAAGTGGAAAAAAAAAAAATCTCCAAATACCACATTGCGAGATAAAGAAGACAGAAAATGAAGAGGAACTAGAGTGGCTTTCATCATGTTAACAGAAAGGAGGCTCGAGCAGTGGCCACACGTCACAGTCACTGCCATCGATAAGCTGCCGCACGGCACACTGACCTGCATTTCGGGACGAAAGTAAAGACCAAAACAAGAAACGTGTAGAATCATTCACTTGAGAATTGAAGCTGAATAACAATGAAAAGAACACCAACTTACCAACAAAATGGTGGTACATATTCCACATTGCACATAACAAATCTTTTCAGGCAGTTCAAAGAGATGGTTCATTGTTATAGAGTAAGAGCACAAAACAAATCTCTCTGGATTTGTGGGTTGAAGGACAGACAAGAGTTGTAAGCAAGCAAACTCCAAATTTATAGCAGATATGATGTGAGATCGAGAGGTTATGAAGGAGTTTGGCCATTAAAGTTTGAATGTAAGGAGTAATTAAATGCTGAAAAAAACTTGGAAGAGTTTTGGGAAGTTGGGTTCAGAGTTCAAAGTTCAATGAAGTTGGAAGAGTGGTACTTGTTTGTTTCATCTGTCGTTTTTTGTCCTTCAATTTTTCCAACCAACAGCTGCAGGATAGATTGGTGTTTTCTTTTACTGATGAAAGTGAAAGTGCAGAGAGTTTTTACCATCATGTCTGCTTGGAATACTTTACTTCTTTGTGTTTGGAAAAACAGGCATTTTAGAATCTCTGTCTTTCTCCAACTCTAGAGACTCAAAATTGTGGTAATCAATCCTTCTTAAACCATTTTCCACATTCTATTGGCTTACATACTGCCTATCATAATTGATTGTGCTACTAATCTACTAGTTATTCTCCTTCTTCTTCAATCAAGACATACTTTTCACTCACCAAATCACTTTTTTTTTTCCTAAAATACTATTTCAGTTTTAAAAAATTAAGCTTAAAAACACTATTTTCACAAATTTCCACTTTCAAAATTTAACTTATAATTACTACTTTTATTCGATGTTTTTTCTACAAATAAAATTCTAATCAAATTTGGCTAAATTTCTTATTTGTATCTAGTTTCTATTAATGTTTTCAAAAAGTCAAGTTTTGAAAATTTTAAAAAACTAAAATTTTCATGGTTACCAAATAAGACTTTAAAAAACTTTATTCTGTTTTTTAAAATTTTGACATAAAAAATGGAGCCATAAGATCAATGGTTTCTTTATTATAGGCACAAGGACCATAACATATATCAAATTCTAATTCACCTTTTGAGTTACATTTACTATATACATATGGCATAAAACATAAGAATACTGAGACCTATTTTTGTTACCATATTTCTAAAAAGATGTTTGTTAAAATGAACCCTAATTTGTGTTATTGATAATATGAGTTAGCTAACAACCAGCATCCACATTAGAAAATAGAAATCATGTTAAGGCGAAGTTTATAAATTCGGACACAATGTTGAAATAACTTCAATAGCATCGAGAAAAATTCAATAAGCTACAAATTCACAAATAGCCAAAGAAAAATGTTGCAGGCAGAAGAATTTTGCTCCATCGCTTCGAAATTGAAACCCCAATTAACACGAAGCAATTAATAAACATCTCATACCAATCCCATAACCATAGCAAGACTAATAACATAAGACGTTTTACCAAACCACGATCAAGCAACATAATCAACATGCAAAGCCTAAAAACCAAATTCCAAAAGAAGCCAATGGATCAAGCCCTCAGATTGGGACATGAAGTTCATAAACTAGCTTCTCAAGATCGACGAAAACACCGTCAAAACACATATCTACCTCGTACCATTCGGTTTCAGAATGAATACATCAATATGGTGAACACAAAAGTAAAAATGAAAAACATCACATCCCCTGCCCATTTCACAAATAGGTAAAAGCTTCACTCATAACTCAAAATGAGTCAAATATCTGCAATAACCTCAAACAATCAATAGAAAAGAGGGATGAACGTTATATAAATTTAGTCCGTTGCCAAAAGATCATGACAGAAAAAGATGAAGAATATACATAAAACATAAGCAATCTTGTTTTGTCAAAGAAATCATGAACACTCATGTGGGTATACATACTGATGCTGTGGAGCAAATAAAGAAAATCACATTCACAAACCTTAATTGAACTCAGATAAACCTAAACCAATTTGTAAACACTGGTAATTAAAAAAAAAAAAGTTGAAATATTTAGCCATTTCTGTGGTTCTTGAACTTAGAAAGCAGAGTTATTCTGATTAGTAAAAAAACGTTAATACCTGGGGCTTTGGAAAAATATCATATTCAAATATTTCATCAAATGAGACCTAAGAAGACAGTTACTAGAACCGCTTCAGAGTATAGAACGCACGTGAATTGATTACTTAATCTTGGATACATAATAATATTGTCCTACAGGAAGTCCTCATCTCGTTGCAAATGAGCTACACCAAACAGGAACAGGGAAGATAAGATAATCAATGGCCTTTCAAGAATGAAATTACACACAAAAGCAAAGAAACTTAATAAAAACATGCCAAATCTAAGCACTGCCGAAACAGCAAACTCACCAATCCCACAGAATATAAAAGGAAGTAGACCAGCACAAAAATATAAAGTTTAACACAAGCATGTAATCTATCAAACCATAAACCAAATGAAACAGTTATTTCAAGGATAATAATCGCAAAAGCACTGGCTTAGTATGTGGATCTTAATAAAAACGATAATAAATCGACATTAAGAAAACAAAATCCATGTCAAGAACTAGACTCCACAAGCTGGAGCAGCAATTCTAGATAAATTCAACGACATAAAACATTTGGATAAAACGAAAACATGATGAAAAACAACAGATTAAACCTAATCACCACCAGCTTTGTTGTAAACGTAGGTCAAACCACATTTTCCACAGTAGTGGCGGTCAAAGTGGTTGGCCATGAAAGTTCCAGCGCCGCACTCGGCGTTAGGGCACTCCTTCCTAAGCCTCTGCACCTTTCCAGAGTCATCGACCTTGTAGAACTGGAGGACGGCGAGCTTGACTTTCTTGTGCTTGTGCTTGATCTTCTTAGGTTTGGTGTAGGTCTTCTTCTTACGCTTCTTGGCGCCTCCCCTGAGACGGAGCACAAGGTGGAGCGTGGATTCCTTCTGGATATTGTAGTCGGCAAGGGTTCGGCCGTCCTCAAGCTGCTTTCCGGCGAAAATCAAACGCTGCTGGTCCGGGGGGATTCCCTCCTTGTCCTGGATCTTTGCCTTGACATTGTCAATGGTATCGGAGCTCTCGACTTCGAGGGTAATGGTCTTACCCGTTAGGGTTTTCACGAAGATCTGCATGATTGGGGAGGCTTAGTTGCAGAGCCGAACGGCTGAATGGGAATAACGAGGGTTTGGGGAGAAGAATGGTTAGCTTTTATAGGTAGGGCATGTCCTTCTAGGGTTTCCGGGATGCTTTTTTTTTTACTTTTTTTTTTTTTTTGGAGTATTATTGTTTAATATTATCATCTATATGTATTTTTATTTTCAAGCCCAACTTTTTATAATATTTACTTTCGTTTTCTTTTTCACGTTTCAAAATGTAAACTTGGAATATCTACTTCTTCCAATATCTTCTTCAATTAAAGTTAATTTTAAAATAAAAATATATATATATTAAAAAAAAAGCATTTCTGTTTGTGTGTTTGGTTTTTATTTTGGTTATTATTTACTATCAATTTCATTTGTTTGATAGGGTAAAATTAGATTAACTTTTTAAGTATTTAACTTTAAAAATAAATCATTTATAAAAAAATTAAATTGTTTGACAACCACTCAAAATAGTTTTTAAAATATATTTTAACTAGTTTTTTATAAATAATAAATAAATAATTTAAACCATGATTTGCTAATTTTTTATAAATTAAAAAAAAAAAATATGATTGTAGAAGAATTCTTATACTTGTTGATCTTAAACTACTTGTATTTAATTTGTTGGTCTTATTGAATCAATTTACTCTATGGAAAATTTAAAGTTTTAAGTATTCAAATAAATTATACATCATTATTTTCAAGGATTCGTAAAAATTCGATATTTATTGTCAACGTAATCATAGTTTAAGTGACAAAAAAAAATGTATATTGTCAACGTAATCATAGTTTAAGTGACAAAAAAAAATGTATATCACACATTAAAAAGTTAGAAAGTGGAATTATCCTACGCATGTTAAACTTTAAAAAAATAAAAATAAATAAAATAATAATCATTTCCCTTCTAGTGTTGGATGAGCTTGGTTTGTCGTTGAATCATCCCTTACATGAATTTGTTTGGGCTTTTTGGACCCAAGCTTGTTTGATTTGGACCCAGTTAGGTTCATGGGATAACTACTAAATAGGCTTCATATTTTGCCCTATTTTTAAATATGTCTAACTTCATCATTATTTATCATCCATAATCTATAATATATTTATCATCCATAATCTATAATATTAAAGGTATAAAAATTTCAGAAAAACTTTGTTGACACTCTAATCCATTCTTTATTTTACTTATTTACACGATATGCCAAGATCGATTAATTATAAATATTAAATTAATTAATTAATCTATGATTATTTGTAAATAAATAATTGGTATAGTATTGTTGGAATTTAGAAATATATTTTTTCACTTAAAATAGTTTAACTTTTACTTTAATTATAATTAATATTGAAATTTTCAAAATTGTAGAATACAAAACGTTTTTACAACTCTCATCTTAAACTATTATAAAAGAAAAAAAAAGTTTTCTTCAACATTTTTTATTAGCACTGTACTTGAGTTTCATTTATTCTCCATTTATGTTCTCTAAAATAATTACTCTTAAAGCATCTTCAATTTTCGAAACATCTCAAGATGACCATGTTATATTCAAGTTGCAAGAGATGCATATAATAAAGATTTCATAATCTAACTTTTTTTAAAAAAAAAAATTAAAATTAATGAATGGATGATAGGCTTTGCTACTTAGCTTGATAACTAAACTTTGATAAAGTTGAACATTAGTGTTTGTCTAGCAAGTAAGCAAATCTATCTCAAGGTAAGTGTATATAGCCAATGTCTTGATTTTTTTTTTTACTATTTCCTTTTTTTATTGGTCTTTTAGAATTAGTATATTGTTATTTTACTTAAAATGTTTATTGAAAAACACAAGTTTATTAACCAATTACAAGCTCGTGTTACTTGTCAAGGGAAAAATCTATGTAATATTATGCCTCACAAAATTTTTATCAATTATAAATAACATATTAATCTATTAAACTAATTATTAAATTTTTACTTTCAAAAGTTTTATTATTTTGTTCATTAACTTTAATTTTAAATATGTTCATATATTACCTTTATTTCCGCAACAATTTAAATGGTTTGTTGTAAGAAACTAAAAAAAAGGTTTAACCATATGTTAATAATAATTAAGATTTTATAAATAATAATAATAATAATAATAATAATAACAACAACTCTTTGATTGATAGAATAAATGATAAAATATTGATAAATTGAACCTAATTTAGATATATTTCCAGCATTATAAAAAAATGCATAACTATTTATATAAAAATAAAATTAATTGAAATTTGCACATTTTATAATTTTTACTTATTTTTTTATTTAATATTGATTAGTTTTACAAGTACACTTTTTTATTAGTTTATAATCGATCTATAAATTTTTATTACAAACTTTTGTTTAGTTTTGTAAATTTTAATTTTCGACGCTTATTATTTTATTATCGAATTTTATGAATTTTAATTCATCTGAATTATTTAAATTCCTCTAAATAATATACATAATTCACCTAATTTTATGTATCTTTTTTTTCAAATTACATTATTTTGGTTTTCCCTTGTTTACTCGTTCATTTTTAAGCATAAAACTTATTTAAGTTTTCTAACAAAATGGTGAGTGATGACTTTTAATATATTTTTATTTTTTTAACTTATTTAACTTCTGAAATTCCATTGTTAATTATTATTATTTGAGCGAGAGAATAGGAGAATGAAGAAGGTGAAATTCAATATTTTCTTATTTAATTTATAAAATAATTATATATAATTATAATCAATATTGAAATTTTATTTTTTTAATTTATTATCATTAGAGACGAGAGGATGGGAGAACGGGAGAATGTGAAATCCAATATTTTCTTGTTTAATTTCTAAAATAATTATAAAATTTATAATATTATATTTAATTCTAATCAATATTGAAATTTTATTTTTTTAATTTATTTATTTATAATTTTTAAGAACTAATTTTAAAGTAATAAGGTTGAATCACAATTTAATTAGTTATATTATTGAATAATAATAGGACAGTTAGAATGGGAGCAGTTAGAATATAAATGTTTGAATCTATTAAAAGTTAAAGTTTTCATTTTTATATAAATCAAATTTAAGAGTTATGATTTATTTTTAATTATAATCGATAATGAAATATTTAAATTTTTAAATTTCAACAGTTTTGTTGCTCTTTTATCTCATAACATTTAAATATTAATTTTATACTATTTTTCAACAAAACATCAAGTGTTTCTCGTAAGGTAGATTTGGTTTTCACATTTAATATTTTTTCTTGTTTTTCCTTATAACTTTTGGTTCGATTTGTTATATTTTATTATAAATATTTTTCATACTCAAAAGTAAATTAAAAAAATATATTATTATAAAAGTAACCAATACATTCTCATAGTTTTTTAAATGCCTCATTATTAGTTTCTCTTTTTATAAGTTGAACGATTAAAACTAATATCTTCTGTTATTTTAAAACTTTTCTAATAAATGTTATATATATATATATATATATATATATATAAAAATAAAAAATAAACAATTTATTTAGATAAGCTAAAATATTGGTTTACATAAATGTCTAGCGGGTATATTCAATTCAATTACAAAAAAAACATAATACAATTACAATAATACCTTTTTTTAATCTTAAGTTAAAAAGAGAAAAAAAGAAAAATAAATAAGGGAAAAATACCTTTTTGGTCTTTAGTTTTGAATAATATGCGCATTTGGTCACTAATGTTTCAATTTGGTCACTTAAGTCCCTCAGTTTTTAAGAATGGGTTTAAAAAGTTTCTATACTTCATTAAATTTAATTGACTAAATGGTGACATGACAAGATATCTCGAGGTTCATAGTATAATAAGCACTATAGCAATTGAGCTAGACTCATTTTGCTCCGTAACCATTTTTTTCATAAAATAGTCAATAAAACACTAATTACAATTATTTTATCTTTTATCCCTGTAATTTTGATTAAGTGTTTGATGATAGTTCATGGGAAAAACTACAGATTTAAAGTTATTTAGAAAACTATTAACGAAAATAAGGTTATTCGAAAACTAATTGCAAAAACGAAGTTGATCAATTTGTGACCTATCGAGTCCATGGCGAGGGTAGGGATGAAGGTCAATCATCAACTACAAGAGGTTGTGGTAATCACGGACAATACACAACTTACCAGATATATCATGATCAAGGTGGATCATTTTGTGTTTATTTGGTGCACTTTCAAACATTTCTTTTTTTTACTAGCTTTTTAGCGTGCACATGTTATTTCAAGTCCATTTCCACGTACTAAAATTCAGTTAACTTTTTTTTAAAAAAAACAATACATATTAAATCATTTGATGGTTGATATTTAAAAATAAAATATTTATAGACTGATAAATAATACTTAAAATATATTATATTTTTAGTTTTTTATAGAAAAATTATTATAAATAGAAAAAATATCAAAGTATTTATAAATATAGCAAAATTTTACTTTCTATTTTTTGTATAGATCATATTTTTAGTTTTTTATAGAAAAATTATTATAAATAAAAAAAATATCAAACTAGTTATAAATATAGCAAAATTTTACTTTCTATTTTTTTATAGATCGCAATAAACTCAAATAAACATCTATCTATGTCTATCGCGATTTATAAAATTTTACTATATTTATAATTATTTTCAACTATTTTTCTATTTTTGAAAATATTTATTTTTTATAAACAATATATTCAAAGAGATATAAAAGCATATAAATAAAAATATTATAAATAAAAAAAATATCAAGCTATATTAATAGATAGTACCTAGATTACTCAATTTAATTTTCTAACAATCGTATTTTGATGTAAAATATAATAAATATAAGCCTAATTTTTATTACAACGAAATTTTAATAAGATAATTCAGATTTAGTATTTAGGTTTTCTAAAAACCTGTTTTCAATTTAAAAAAAAAAAAAAAAAACCACTCTGTTTTAACACTTAATCCTATTCCTAAGTTGGTGCTATTCCCTCCAAGATTGAATGAAGGCCGAGCGACGAAAATATCTGGAAGGTCAGTGGGAAGCTCTGCCTTATCCATCTTCTCCAACGAGAGGAGAGTGAAAGAAAGTGAAGGTACTGTAACAATGGCAAGAATCCCATCATTGCCAGGCCTCAACCTATTCTCTTCACTCCCTTCACCTCCACCGCCTCACGATCCCTCAACCACTTCTTCTCCTTCAACACCCATTCCAATTCCCAAATACCCTCCTCCCAAATCCCGCACCCTTCGAACCAACGATCCTCCAAAACCCCCTAATCCTGCTCTCAAAACCTTCCACCGCCGCTCCAATTATTACAAGCCCGTCAAAGATGGAGTCATCTCATCCCACGGCGATCGCTCCGTCGTCATCGGCGATTCCGGTGTGTCGTATCTCCTCCCCGATGCTCCATTCGAGTTCCAATACAGTTACTCTGAGACCCCCAAAGTCAAGCCCATTGCAATTCGCGAACCAGCGTTTCTACCCTTTGCACCCCCGACGATGCCGAGGCCATGGACCGGCAAAGCTCCATTGAAGAGCTCGAAGAAGAAAATCCCTCTCTTCGATTCCTTCAATCCGCCCCCTCCTGGTACCAACGGAGTTAAGCAAGTCCAGATGCCTGGTCCGTTCCCGCTTGGCCAGTTTCCCAAGGAGGGGAAAAGCAGAGAGGAGATTCTTGGGGAACCCCTTAAGAATTGGGAGATTCGCATGCTGGTGAAACCCCATTTGTCACATAATCGCCAGGTTAATCTTGGTGAGCTATGATTTCTTTTCTCCCCCCTTTTGATATGCAATTTTACTATCTCTTGTTGTTTATATGATCATATATATGCCTTATTGCCATTTCCAGTTCTATGATCGGCTGAAGTTGGTGACCTTTTTTGGTTTGAATTGGACGTGTTAGGAAGGGATGGACTTACGCATAATATGTTGGAACTGATACATTCGCATTGGAAGCGGCAACGTGTCTGTAAAGTTCGTTGCAAAGGTGTTCCCACAGTAGATATGGATAATATCTGCCATCATATCGAGGTATTCTTTTCATACATTCTTTATTATTATTATTATCATTATCATTATTTTTTGTAGTCATTTCTATTGAATTGTTTGTATGAAGTAAGTTTTATTACTTTTGCATTCCTTTATTACTGTACAATTTAGATAGGTGCTTTACTAGTTTTACAACTACCTATCACACTTCCCCTCGTATGTATTTCTGGGTATGGCCGTATGGGACTATCTGTTTTATGGATCGAGTTATAATTCTCCAAGAAAGCAAGAGGAATATGACATAACTCACTCATAAAAAATGCTTAATGTGCCGAACTCCAAATATTAAGGCACAAGGTTATGGTGTGGTGTGGTGCTGAATGTACCACATTCTACGCCATGCTATTCCTAACTTAAACCAGCCTAGGAAAATTTACCTGGCATGTATGCTACCAACATTTTACACATTTGACTGTTAGCGAGACCATATTCATTACGTCGAATATGATAAGGAATTGTCAAGATTTCAACAAATCTATTTGATTTAGAATTGTCCAAAAATAGTTTCCAATAATTCTTTTAAACATGATTTAAGGGGAAAAGAAGTGTTACATATTGAAGGTGCTCCTTTAATTGGCTTCCTCAAATTTGCGACTATATTATACTATTTTTCTCTTGTTCCATAAACAGCCAGCAATCTGAGTTTACATGTAAGTTTCTTGTGCTAATTATTCCAGGAAAAAACAGGTGGAAAAATAATTCACCGAGTCGGTGGTGTATTATATCTATTCCGAGGTAGAAACTACAATTATCGTACTCGCCCTCAATACCCTGTAATGCTCTGGAAACCTGCATCCCCTGTGTATCCAAAACTTATTCAAGAAGCTCCAGAAGGGTTAACAAAAGAGGAAGCTAATGTTCTAAGGATGAAAGGGAAAAATCTCTTGCCAATATGTAAATTAGGTAAATGAGTATATCATTCTATATGGTCTCCTTGAATGAATCCATTGGACAAAAATATTTTGTTAATTATATGTAGACACTAATAATAGAACTGTTATTAAGGTTATATTAGACATGAAAGTGAGTTTCTTTTCTTTAATTAGAGTGGTTATAAGTAGAGTAAGATGAAAAGTGTGAGGGATAAGCAAATATTTGGAGGGAAAAAAAATGGGGATACAGAGGGTTCTCTTGGAAGGCTATCATGTTGATGTGTTTTTGGAAGAGTTTTTCAATTTCATATTTCTATCTTCTGAAGATATTTTTCTCAAATTTCCTGATTTACTTGAGGGCCAACTTTGAAAGTGAGATAATTTATATAGTGTTTTATGTGATAGAGGCAATGTCAGTCTTTTGCGAATATGTAAAGTAGGTGACGAAGCTGATGAGCCAAGACTTTAAGAATGGAAAAGAAATATCTTTATATGGAATGGGGTGACCATGATGGACAACGTGATTCTATGAAGTAATAGGTTTTGTCAGTTTATATTATTGTACTAACTCATCTTTAAACTACTACAATTCAAATATTTACTGTAATTGCTTATTATTTATTCAAAGAGGATACATCATATTCCCCTTGTTAAGTACTGAGTTTAATTTATCTCCCTTTGCAGCAAAAAATGGTGTGTACATTTCCTTAGTGGATGACGTGAGGCATGCTTTTGAAGGAAGCATTTTGGTGAAGATTGATTGCACTGGCATGCATGAAAGTGATTATAAAAAGTTGGGTGCTAAACTGAAGGTTGGCATACATTTTCATCCTTCAATCTCTGCCTTGTTCTTTACCCATTGCCTTATCTATGGTGATTCTTGGAACGTTGCTTGCTAGAAATTTGCAGTTAATCCTGAGCTAAACCTCTGCATATAGCCTGCAGACAATGAAACTGAGTTGGTTATGCTCTATAGGAAGATTCATTTAACATATGACGAAACTGTGCACCTTTCTGATGAGTTGACCATTTTCGTTCTCTTTTCTGCCTGTATACATATGCTTGTGATATCGTGTATAACTTTGAACTTCCACCACACAAAGATTACACTTGAAACTTACTTTCTCTATATGCAATACACTAGAAATACCTTCAGAACCTAACTATGTAGTGACTTTTGATAAACTTATGTGTATGAAGCAGCACTTTGGAAATAAATCGATGATTGTTTGACATAAATTACTTCTCGATTTTTTCCTACAGGAATTGGTTCCTTGTGTGTTATTATCATTTGACAACGAACAGATATTGATGTGGAGGGGAAAGGATTGGAAGTCAGTTATTTCAGACGATCGTTCTGCTCCACTTCCTACTCGGGTTAGCTCAAATGATTGTTTGGGTTCATCTGGTGAGTAGAGTCCTTTAATTTCATTTTAACACTCTTGCTATATTCAGAAATACAAAAGGTCAATGACATGCAGGCTTGAGTATGCAAATTACAGTTTACTGTTCTATTATTCATTAGCTATTAAGCATAAAAACTGCATATGTATTATGCATCCTCCACCGTTACTGGTAGTAGATAAGAACTTGAAGACGGAAAGGCATGTTCTCACTAGTCGTTAGATGATGCTCTGCTGTTCTGGCTTTTTAAATGCCTATTTTCACATTTTATGTTACTTTTTCTAGGCGACTCTATTGAGAATGGTGACCTCTTACAAGGCAATCATCATACTATCAAAACTAGCCCGAAAATGAAGCTGCTATGGGAGCGTGCCATCGATTCAAACAAGGCATTGTTGCTAGATGAGATTGGTCTTGCTCCTGATGACCTTTTAGAGAAAGTTGAGGAGTTTGAGAGAATTTCACAAGCAACTGAGCATTCTTATCCAGCATTTATCATGCCAACTGAAGATGTCAGCAACCCAGTTGACAGCCCCGGAAGTCGGGATCAAAGCGAAGGTAACTACAACTCCAATGACGATGTAGGTTGGGAAGGCGACCTTTTTGATAATGTTGACCCGTCAGTCCCTTTAGGATCATTACCTGTTGATATTATAGCAAAGAAGCTGAGCCCTTAATAGATGTGCAAGGTCGCTTTGATTGGTATAAATTCATATCCTTGTGTGACAAGTTGTGGAGGGAAAAGTTGTATATTTTCCGTGTGTCTATTTGTAAATAAATTAATCAAACATTGTAACAGTACTTTTAAACGCATCGACTAAAACACGTTGAAGAGGAATAAAACATTTGCTTCTTCCCCACTTCCAATTGCCACTGCTATCTCAGATCTGTAGTCAAACGGAACCTACATAAAAGTGTTTTGGAATCTTTTTACTGGAATAAAAATTTAACCGAAATTTTTAAAACAAGATTTTCTGACTATGTCAGGTTTTTTTTGGATTATTCCTTTTTTCTTTTTCCGCTCTAGTTCTAGTTTACTTTTTCATTCTAGTTAAAGTTTTGGTTCATTTTCTTGCTCTTAATTCATTTTCTAGCTCTAGTTTCAACTCACTTTCGTACTAGTCTTTTACACTTAGTTCATTTGGCATATGAAAATTTTTTATTTATTCTCGTTACCGTTACAAATTGCCAGAGGAATAAACAACTTCATTCGCGGTTGCCATTGTTGTCCAAGGTAAAATATAGGAAAGAAATGATCTAAAGAAAGTAAGAGGAAGAAGAGATGGAGGGATTCGGAGACAGAAGAATTGGAAGAGAAAGGAAGAAAAAGAGATTAAAAAAAAGTTTGAAAAGAGTCATAAAACCATAAATTGAAAAATCAAGTCAAACCACATTATGACCTAATGTTTTAGGTCAATCTATCAAATAATCCAACCAATCCATCCTTTCAGCAACTTCCGATAAAATTGGAATGATACGAAAAAGATTAGCATGGTCCACGCAAGGGTGACATGCACAAATCAAAAAACGGTCCAAAATTTTTAAAAAATAACAACAAACAAATAATCCAACTGATCCGACTGCTATTCCCATTTTGTAGAGTTTGTGGAAACGGTCTTATTTGAACCACCAAAAGAAGCCAACAATATCTAATTTCTATTATTTAAGCAAACAACGTTTTTGGCTTTCTATAACATTGTAAGACTGTTTCCCGCTAAAATCTTGGTCCTTTTATCAACAAGGGAAGAAGGCATGGACATATAACTTCTGTCTTAAGACACTACAAAAATTGGGATGAAATTCGGAAATTCTCAAGACGGCATTTCAAGTACAAATATCGGGGTTCCATATTGAAAGGGCAAAAAGCACCAATCAACATGTAGAATCGAATATACATCTAGAACTTCACGTTTTCCCTTATAAATTGCTCCACCTCAGATACTTCACCCGTCAATCCAGAGGCTTCAGCAACTGTAACTTTGTTATGGCACTGTGTGAAAGAAAACGCTTTTCCAGGTATTCCTAATGTGAAGTCATTTGAGATATCAGCAGCCGAGATCACACTTCTAGATACTCGTAACTTGTCACTGTACAAACATAGAAAACATGACGCTGAAAATCGAAAAACAAATTCATTGCAGATAATAACACCTACTGTAATTTGAATAGTTTGCTTAACAGATCATTAGTAAGATGGTCCAAATATAGAGAGTTGAGTGCCATACATCTCCTTTTCCATCTGCCTATTGATAAACTCCTTTGTGTGGGCTGTCACCTTGTCTGTTTTGTTGCATAGTATCAGGAAAGGAATTTTCTTCTTCACAACACTCGCATTAGTCAGGATGTCATAAAGGTACCTTCAAGAGAAATTTAATTGAATTAAACTAGTAACAAGAGACGTTTATTTATGTAATTGCTTTGTATACTTAAACATGAATTATGTACAGCACGGTTGTGATATAGGATGTTTTCCAGGGAGAAAATTTTGATAACTCGGGAATCAAACTTATGTTACACATTCATGCAGAACTTGGGCGACTCAACTCAAAACTTTGACATTCATATAGTAAATGCACGCACACAAACAAAAAGTTGAGAGGACTAATTCATTACTCTGAGGCTGCACGACAGTTGGGCAGAAAATCCAAAGCATCCACCACAAAGACTACACCAGCTGCTTGAGGCAAAAAGTCATCTAGTTTGGCTCGAAGCCGAGAATGCCCAGGGACATCAACAAGATGAACAGGCTTCAGTTTGTCCTTCTACAAATGCACACGAAGAAAAAAATATATCTGTTAGTTTAAATTTGATCGAGTAATGTAAGAAACAAAGTTAAGACCGCTGGAAACAGAAACCGCATGGCATTGTTAGTACTTATTTTGAGGCTGCAATGGATCAGAAATAGAGCATTCTCAATTGAGCATTCTCAATTCCTGGCAATCAGTTCTAGAAAATGTAAATTACCTTTGTTATTTCAGAATGAAGCAGAAAAGTTCCCTCGTTAGGTTCCATTGATGTAACAGTACCCTGATGAGAAGAACCATCACGAAGCTGCAAAGGAATAAAAAACATTATAAATGCATCTAGAAGGCAAGAGGATTCTTAAAAGTATATAACACCATCAACAGTATCAAATCAATCATTAAATTAAGCTTTGACATCAAACAAAAAGACACATAGGACAAAAGCAAATATATGCACAGAAACTGTTTTACTAACTTACTAACAGAATGCTCCAAAATAACATTAGAGCCTTGAAAGCTACTTCTTGAGAAAATGGTGACAAATACACGTAGAGTATAAAATCATATCACAAATGGCTTAACCATTCAATTGCAATGAAAGTAAACGAAAAAAACAAAAAACAACTGTTGAAATATCTGACAAGGATCGTTTCCAGTTATTAAATTCTTACATATATAAATACAGGAAGAAACCTGCAATGCAGATGCTTACTTGATAAAATAGAACAGTTTTCCCACTTCCGCTGAGCCCACTGAGTACAATGGTATTCGATCTCCTGCGCTTAAACAAGCGAGCTGCCGAGAGAGAAGGGGGAGTCAATTTCAAATTCCCAAATGTTTTACCATATACCATTACAGAAAGCGATATTCAACTACAGAGCTAAAGAACGAAAATTGAACAGACAAAGAGAAAAACTCACTCAATAAAAGAAGAAGGGTGGTAAATAACAACACACCAACCCCAACGTAGAGTTGAATTGGGGGTATTTGGTGAACAAGCTCCAATCCTTGTTCCAGCCATTGTTCCATCTGCACCTTCAATTGTTCAACCTGAACCTTCCACTGTTCCATACCCTCCATTTTTGAACTTTTAGAGTCAATATGCTCCAGAAGTTCAATTCTTGAATTCGAACCTTAACTTTTCAGACAAAATTTGCTCGCCCCCAAAGTCTGTTCGAAACCCTACACCCAAAAAACCCAATAGAGGATATTTGATGGAACCCACGAAACATAGATCATGAAATGAAGAATCGAGGAAAATAGTACCTGATCCGATAATTCCGCTGCAAATCTGAAATGCGAAGACGATCAATTTAGGGATGAGTGAAATTGCCCAGTACTACACAAGCTCGTGGTGAGCCCTAGAACTCCACCAGCGATTCTTTCCCTCCGGTCTTTCCTTTCCTTCCCTTTCCTTTTTTCTTTTTTAAAGTTTTTTTTTTTTCCTATTATAATTTTTTGTTTTATTCGCCTCAAAATTTCTATCTTCTCTCTCTTTAATTATTTATTTCTTTAATTATTTATTGATTAAAAGATTATTTTGGTACCTTCAAATTTAGTATTCATGTTTTAAATAAATCTTAAATTTAAATTTAGTCCCTATTATCTAATTAAACTAATTAAACTTTGTTTTATCCAATTATTATATTTTATTATTGTTGTTTTTTATCCACCCTCTGAATTTGATACCTTCAACTTATTTTTTTTTATTATTGTGAGAAAAGTAGATAATTTTTTTTTTATTATTATTTCTCCTCATATAACAGTAACAACCTCAATTATAGGATATATGTTATAATATATAAATGTTCAATATTTTTCCAACTAAATCAATATTCTCTTTTTCTAAAATAGAAAAAAAAAACTAAATCAAGATTCTCTATATACACAATTAAAATTTTGTTTTATTTTTAAAATTTTGATTACTTATTTGAAAATATGTTAGTTGGAATTTTTTTTTTTTTGGTTTTTTCATTAAAAAAAAAAAGAGTAGATAACCTATTTGATAATATTTTATTAACACTCAATTACTTAGTTCTTTTCTTGTTACGTTTTTTATTTCCACCGCATCTCTTCCCTCGCCAGCACCGTTGTGAAATCTTTTTCCATTCTCATCATTTATCAACTGGTAAGTAAATTTTGTTTCAATATTTATTTAAAAAAAAACATCGGAATGGGAAAGTGAAGATTGAGATCGAGAGGACAAACGGAAAGTGCTTATATTTATTTCAAATAGATAAATTTAAAAATTTGTTAAAAACAGGAAGGAAAAAAAAAAAAAAAGGTTGTCTATGTACGGTGAAAAATGTATTAAATGAAAAGATAGTACTATTTTTACTATTTTTTGGTTTTTATCTTAGGGTAAAGATAAGGGAGGTTTACAGAATTATTAAAATCAGGAAGAAAAATAAAAGTATGTACGGTGAAAAATGTATTAAATGAAGAGATAGTACTATTTTTACTATTTTTTGGTTTTTATTTTAGGGTAAAAATAAGGGACGTTTATTAAGTTAGATGAGAATCAGACACAACCACCAAATAATGATAGACACATAAAGAGACAAATTTGTTAGACACAATTTATTTTTTATTTTTTATTTTTAAGAGAAATTGAAAAAAATATGGTAGTTATAATTACATCCTCGTATACAAATATTAAAATTGAACCAAACTTACTTAATTGTACAAATTGTAATAATTGTATAAATTTGAAAGTTCAATTTTTATCATTTGAGAGTCAAATTTCCGTAATTATTGTAAATTTAAGGGTTTAATTTTAATATTTATATAAGTTTGAAAACTCAATTTTTGAAATTGAAAGTTTAAGAGTAAATTGCACCATGTTTCAAGAGTGGTTTTTGCAATTTGCCCAAATTTTAATTTGGAGAGAAATTTGTCTTCTTTCAAATTACCATAATTCTTTAGTGAGTTTTTAAACTTGTATACATTTATAATAAGTTCTAAACTTGTAATATTTTCTTTAAAAAATAAAACTAAAGATATTATTTTTTGTACTGTGTTTTCTGTTATAAATTATAGGTTAAATTATAAAAAATGTCACTGAACTTTGTATTCTATGTAAAGAAAAAATACTTAAAAAATTACCGTTAGCAAAATGATCAATTTGTTTGAAGTTCTCTTGAAAAAAATCAATTCTAAAATAAATTATATATTTTTATTTTTTTCAAATATATACTCTCATTTTTCTCAGATTTTTCTAATTCTTACACCAATTTTTTCAACCATCAAAATAAAACCAACCCTAAGTTAAAACATGAACTTTCACAAAATTCCAAAAATCAAAGTCTTTCTTTCACACTCGACTACTAATGTACAACTTCATTAAAACATTTAAGTGATCTTAAAATCACTTAGTGTTTCAAGTATTCTCTTTCTTCTTGTTATAGTTCGTATACCCTAATGAAGTAAGAGTATATTGAAAAAGAGAGGGGAGAAAAAAAGGAGAGTAGAGAAGTAAGGCAGTCTTAA
Organism: Citrullus colocynthis; assembly: GCA_031780015.1. Taxonomy (NCBI): domain Eukaryota; kingdom Viridiplantae; phylum Streptophyta; class Magnoliopsida; order Cucurbitales; family Cucurbitaceae; genus Citrullus; species Citrullus colocynthis. Next base: position 188,667 of record QLSR01000552.1, read on the forward strand.
TCGTTTTTGTTCTTATACTAACATTGAGAGCATTTTTTAAAACGTTTAATAGTATTTTTAAAACTTCTAAAAGTTTAAAGGTATTTTTAATACAAATACTAACTGTTATATCCAAATTTAACAGTAAGAATATTTTGTTAACTCGTTTAGAAAGTTTAAAGGTACTTCTAACACAAGATAAAACGTTTAAAAATATTTTGTATAATTTTTAATATAATGCAAATGCTAACTCCAAACTTGGTTCCTTATCTACCATGCTAGCATTTAATTCAGTGATTTTAACATGGAAATTAAGTTTTAATTTTCCATTCTTATGAAAATAATATATATTATCAACAATTCAACATTGACTCTTGAATCTGGTACTCCAACAAATTTTTCGAGTTTCATTCTATATGATATTTTCGAAATACGAGGATAGATGTTAATCGCAGCAAATGAGTCTCAATCTCATCATTCGTCGAAAAATTTATCTATTAGATAGGCTAAGGCAAATTTAAGCTCGTTGACTACGTAATCATTTTTTGTTTTACTTTTCTTAAAAAAAAGTTTTATCATCCCTTATTGGTCGTAGTTGATTTTTTCTACGGGATTAAGTGTTAAAATATGGGGGTTTTGAAAAAAAAAAAAAAATTGCAAAAAACAAGTTATATGAAAACTATTTGCAAGTGTAGGTTCTCTCTCTCTCTCTCTCGCTACATTTGGAAGATGCATAATTGAAGATATTTGGTAGGATTCCGTCAATTGACGGAATTATACAAACTTTTTTTTTTCATTTCAATATTTTTTTAAAAAAATTTATGAATTTACATAAATGCGATTTGATGTTTAAATTTAGTGTGTAAAAAAAGGGAATGTATCTGATAAAAATTGGAGGCACACATAAATATTAAAAACTAGACACTAAATTTGAATTATTGTATAAAAATATTACAATAAAACTTAGGCTAACATTTATGATATTTTAGACCAAAATATGATTGTTAAAAAACTAAGATGAGCGATCTTGGTAATTCATTTTTTTTAGTTATTTCTAATTTTATTTCTCATTTGGTTGGCTTTTCTATTTTTTCTTATCGGAGAAAAAAATATTATTTTTATACTACTATTACCTCTTTGAATATATTAATTATAAGAAATTATTTATTATTCTATAAATATATTATTTTTTAATATCAATGATCATATTATCTAATATGTATTATATCTTTTTTTTTAGAAAAAAAGCTAACTGAGTTTTAGTACATGAGAATGGACTTGAAATATCATGTACGGGTGCTAAAAGGCTAGTAAAAAAAAGGAAGTTGATTGAAAGTGAATGAAATAAACACAAACTAAATCTTTTACTCATCACTAGAAGATGATCCATCTTGATCATGATATGTCTAAAAAGATAAATATTTTACAAAATAAACCATAAGATAAATAATAATGGAAATATTATACAGGAAAATTTTAAAAATAGCTCCTAAAATCTAAAAAAAAAAAAAAAAAAAAAA
>QLSR01000552.1:190832-201644 GCA_031780015.1 Citrullus colocynthis
AAAAAAAAAAAAAAAAAAAAAAGGTATATATACGTGCATTAGATCAACTAAAAACACTCAATTTTTTACAAGATGAAACCATCGACCAAAAGATCATGTAGATATTATTAGTAATATCTAAAAGAAAAAAAAAGTATGGTTAACTCCAAATAAAAAATATATACATGTCTTTGATAAACTAAAAAGGTTATATCTTTCACAAAATAAATAACAGACGTACAAGAAAAAATAAGCATGCAATAAATAAACTTAAAATGTGAAATCTTGTACACAGTAAACAATACCTTGGAAGTGAATGAGAAATCGGTTAGAAAATGAGAGAATTTCATTGTTGATTGAAATTAAACAAAAAAAAAAAATTAAATTACGGTCGAGAGAGTTTCAATTTTTGCATGAACATTTATGAAAATTTAAAAAATTTGGTGGTTGGAAAAAAATTTAAAGAAATCATCAAATGTTTTAGGTAATAATCATGTCATATTTTTAGTTGAAGTTTCCATGATCACTAAAAATAACCCCATTTTTTTGCAAATACCTGTCAAATAATCTTATTTTTGTTAATAATTTTTAAACCCGTTTGAATTAATTAGAGAAAAAAAATATTTTTAAAAAAAAATCATTTTTATTTAAATAAAAATTATATTCCAAACACGGTTTAAATGTGCCGTTTTTCTCCCAGACCGATAGACCGTACCAATAAATAAATATTAAAAGAAATACAGTCTGTTGCAGTGTAGAGTGGTCATTTCATCTTCGGGAGCCCATTATCTCTTATTAAAAAAAAATATTAAAATATTTTTCTTTTCACATGAATTCCTGGTTTCTATGTTTCACACCATCTCTATTCCATTTTGTTGATTAAGGTTTCTTCTTCTTCTTTTTTAATTCCTCTTTTAGTTTTGCATTCTCTGTTCTTCATTGTCTTCTCCATTTCATCTATCTTTTGAGTTTGTTCAAAAACTAATCAAAACCTATCGGAGTTGAGTGGGAACTCCAACAACTTTGAAATCATCGAAAAGTGATCACCTGAAGCGACATATCCGTGGTTGGCCTTCATTTTCACCACCCCCCAACCGATAATCATCTATTTGTTGAAAAGAAAAACAACGGTTGATATAATAAAAACATTATTCTCTTTTTTGCCTTTCATTATTTTCATTCTACACTATCTGCTTTTAACTTTATTCAACTTTTGGGAATTTACCATTTTGTCTTTTAATATTTAATATAAATAAAAATAAATGGACCGAAAAATTTTATTTTATATCTATAAATACACTCAAATAAACATCTATTATTTTGTCGAATAACACATATAGATTGGATCTATCATAATGAAATTTTGCTATATTTGTAAATAAAACTAAATTAAACCAAAGTTACAAGAACACAGGGAAAAATAGTATTTAAAAATTATTTTTAATACTTTGGAATCTATAATTCAATGTATGTATGTGGATATGAGCAATGCTCAGTGGAGACCATGTTCCATCTAAGTTCATGTTTCCTAAAAAAGAAATATATATATTTAAAAAAAATTGACATGTGTCAGTGTTGACCTGTCAAGATTTTTTATTTATTTATTTATTTTTATAATAATATTATAACCAATATAATAGAGCGATTGTGTTTATATATCTATCCAATCAATTATGGTCTCAACTGGACCAATTCTTGCAGCCATGTCTGCGTACGTCACGGCGGATGAGCAAGACGGCGCCGCTTTCCACGGCGACATTTTGGAGGCTATTTTCTCCCACGTCCCTCTCGTCGATCTGGCCTCCTCCTCCTGCGTTTCACGTGGCTGGGAACGCGCCGTTTCATCCTCTCTCTCCCATTTCAACGCCCTCAAACCATGGCTCTTCCTCCACTCTCCTTCCGCCGCCGCCTACGACCCCCGCTCCGCCGTCTGGATGGACATCAACTACCGCCCTCCGATCACACCCGCCGCCCCTCTCCGTTCTGCCCACTCCACTTTACTTTACACACTCACCCCCTCCCAATTCTCTTTCTCAATCGACCCCCTCCACCTCACGTGGCATCACGTGGATCCTCCGCTGACGTGGCGGACCGATCCAATCGTTGCCTTCCTTGCCCACAGATCCATCGTCATCGCCGGCACGTGCGACTTCGTCGACGAACCTCCGGCCATTGAAATTTACGATTTGGAATCCAAAAGGTGGGACACGTTCGATGAATTGCCCTCAATTTTCGCCGAATATGCGACCGCCACGTGGTTTTCAGTCGCTGTTGACGACGATAAATTACACGTCATGCATAAAAATTCCGGGGCGATATTTTCGTTCGACCCGATAAATAAATCGTGGGCCGGGCCGTACGACCTAAAACCCGACCCGGATGTATTTTCGTCGATAATTGGATTTGTTGGCGGCCGAATGGTGGTTGTGGGACTAATGGGATCGCCGGAGGATGTTAAAAGCGTGAAGATATATGAAGTGGTGGATCAATTTTCGGAATGCCGGGAAATTGGGGAAATGCCGAAGTTATTGGTTGAGAAATTGCAGGGAGAAAGTGCAGAAATGACGTCGATCGGATTGTCGTCGGCGGGAGATTTCATGTTCCTCCACCACGGTTCAGACCCGGTGGAAGTCATACAGTGCGAGATGGTCGGCGGCGGTTGCAGGTGGGGAATCGTACCGGATACGGTGGTGGATGACCGGACCCGGCTCCGGTGGTTGGTGTTCACCAGTTCCATTGTCGGGATCGGAGATTTGAAGAAAGCGTTGAGATCCGAAAGCCCACGATTCACCGTTAAGGTCAAGGATTCCAACGTGCACTGAGTTAGATTTTTTTCTCAATATATAGATCAAGTCGATTAAAATATTATTTTGGACATTATATTTAAAGGTTGTTTAATTTTTGTGTCGAATGCTAGTTTAATTTTTGAAAAAGAAAAAAAAAAAAAAACCTTAGAAATGATATTTACATATTTTATTTTATTGCTAGGAAATTGTTGTTATTTCTTAAATAAAATTAATATAAGATTTTTCTGAAAGTACACATATTAATATTAATATTGAATTATTGAAAATATAGGAACTAGAAGTAAACTAAATTTGAAATATGAAGACAAAAATGTTATTATTATTATTTCCTTTAAAATGCACGTTTCATTCCGTCTAAAATGTTATTTTATTTTAGTATAAATGATTGAATGTTAGGTGAAAATACCCTGTTCGGGCTCTTAAGTCTGTTTTTTTTTTCCTCCCTTGAGTAGTTTTCGGAATATAATTTGTATGTTTGGAGTATTATTATTTCGTCGTCCATTTTTTTAATTAAAATATTGTATTTTTATCTCTTATATCGAAGTACTTAAACATTATAATTCATAAGTTTTGATTATAAATATTGTACTACATTTAGCTTCTTTCTTATTTTCAAGTCTCAATATTCTACCCTTTAAACAAAATTTAATTTGGTCATTGTTAATATGAATTGGATCACTTGTTTGAAATTTCAATTCATCCTTCACACTTTTAAATCTTTTAATACTAAATTTAAATACGTGTTTCAATTTTTATGTTTATCTTTCTTTAGCGAATTCGGCTCAAAATTAAAGTGATTAATCAACACTATTCAAAAGTTAAAAAAATAAAAAAAATAAAAAAATCGCATATATGTAAAAGGTAAGAGATTGCAGATTATATTAGTTCGATGTAACATTTGATTGGTTCCAACAAAAAAAATCGATGCATCTTAACCAATATTAAAAATAATATGAAATAATATCGAAGTTTTTATTAATTTTAATAATGAGTAAAAATTAATTTAGTTATAGTTTATTTATTTGTTTAAAATTAATTAATAGGAAATTAAAATTGAGAACTAACTAAAGGTGGACACTAATATAAACTTATAGACTCTTGAAATCATTGAATTAAGAGAGAATTAAACTCAAAAACTCTTGAATAAAATATGTAATATTTTGAAGTCTGAAAACAAAATAAAAATTATATACAAAATTGAAGGACAAAAAACCATCTTTCCTGAATAAATATCTTCTCTAGAGCTTAAACAAATAATAATAAAAATAAAAAAATAATAATAAATTTAAAAAAAATGTCAAAGCATTTGTTAACCTATGATGTACACGAAAATATATATATATATATATAAAAAATAACTCAAATAAACAGTAAAAATGTCAGCCCCTTTTTTGAAATAAATTGCAAACGTGCTCTAAAAATTGCCTATGATGAATAAATATAAGTGGACCATACATTAATATCAGTGAAGAAAATTTCTACTATTGTGTATTATGAAAAATTGCCTTCATTTATTGCTTGTCAGGATAATAATATTTAAGAATTATGTGAGATTCACAAAATAAATTAATATATATTAATAGTTGGTAATACAATATTCAAGTGGAATAATATTAAAAATTACCTAACACGGAAAATTTAGCCTAAAATATGAGAGTTTTGACAATGTGTATGCAATTGCCTACTTCGATCAATACATCTAATAGTGTAAGATAGAAGATGTTCGACGAGTACATATTAATTACCTACTATAGCCAATTAAATTATAACCCAAAGTATATATAACTCAGAGGTAAATGACATGTGCTCCTTTCTTTAAAGTCGGAGATTCAAACCCTTCATATCTCACTTTTAGTTCATAAGTATTAGAATATGTTTCTATCGGGTTCTTATGTTTAAAAAATCGACAATTTAGTCCTTGACATTGAGAATTATTTATTTATATATATATATATATATATTTTAGAAAGTTTTGCGTCAACCTAAAGGAACGTATTTTCCTTATTTGGCAATGAATTTTATGTTGCACATCCAAACACTAATTAATCTAAAATGAATTCTTAAACCAATATTTACTAAATATATAATTTATTTAACCTTCCTCCGCCTTACTGTTGTTAAGTTCAATTCCTCTAGTAGCCATTGGGTTGCACTACTATTTTTTGTCGATATTAATTGTCCATTGTGTTTTGCTTCTTCTTCTTTACTTGTAATGAGTACGTGCAATGCAAAATTTTAATTTACAGTTTTAAAATAGTATTTAATTATCTATAGAATTTTTTTTAATGCAAACATGTGATATAGCGTATACATAATTATTATTTATACCATAGCTATAAGCAACCTCCTAAATTTTAAATGTGTCCATAATCAATTTAGAATATAAATAAGATTTAACGTCAAAAGAAAAATAAATATTTTCGTTTCTCTAATCTTAACTTTTTTTTTAAAAATTATATATATCTTACTTTTCTCCATTTTTCTAATATTCTTATTATATATATATATATATATATCCTATTTTCTTTCCTCTTCCTGACTTTGTTTCCTTTTTAGAGTTTTATTTTTCAAACTTTTGTCCCTTCTCTATAAATATGTTAATATTTGTTAAAAATATCTATTCTTTTTTCTTTTTTTATATAAATTTTTTTGGGTTAACTTTTTCTAGACTTTAATTTATAATTTACTTACAATTTTATAAAGGAATTCAAAATATTTATTCCTAGTTGGTCTATTAATTTTTTTTATTTTAAAATTATTTTAGAGAAAAATACCTTTTGATCTTTTAATTTTCAAAAATAGGCACATTGAGTCTTCCATATTTTAAATTGGTCATCTTAGTCCCGAAATTTCAAAAATATATTTAAAGGGTAATAGATTTAAAAAGTTTTTCAATTAATAAAACCATTAAAAAAGTGGTGAGATTGAGCTAGAAAAGATAAATATTTTTAAAAAATTCCTCTTCTCTCATCTTTTCGTTGTGTTTCTCCCTCTTCTCATCTCTCTCTTCCAAATCCTCTTTTTATCTCTCGTTTTTCAATTTGAATTCCTTTATTTCAAACAATTCCATGCCCCTGAATTTACATATTTGGAAGCAGCGAAGTGTAATAAAAGATGCGAGTTGGATATGGATGAAGTGTGGCTGCTACAACTATTAACAATAAAACTATAGACGTATTAGCCTTCGCCCTCTGTTTTTACATCCTCAACGAAAAAAAAATAGTTCATGTTTTTACGAGAGAATTAGCCTTCAGCCCTACGAACCAATGATGTTTCTTGGTTTATTTGTAATAGACTCCATCTAAAAAGTTATTTTTCCATTTGGTCTCTTTACAATTTTAAACTAACATCGTATTGTATGAAGTTATTTTTTAAAATTGCAAATAAAACTGTATCATTGTCAATATTTATTGATGATATATAATGTGATTAATGTTTATGAAAAATAAAATTTCTAAATATTAAATAAAATTTGGATTGATTTTTTTATTATTTTAATTATAAAATTAATTTTGAGAGAAAATTCACTAAAGGTTAAAATTGTCTTGACAAATTTAATTTTGAAGTATAATTAGAGTTTGAGGATCAATTTCCAAAAATCTTTGCAATAAATGGGCTTCAAAATGGGCTTCACAGCACCAGGGTGTAGGAAAAAGTTTATTTATTTATTTATTTATTATAGTGCGAAGTTTTTTAACAATTTTGTCTTTAATTTTATAGATCTAAAAACTATGCTTTCTTCTTCGCTAGTTATTTGGTAATCACATCAAACCACATATTTATCTAGTAACCATTCATTTTTTTTTTTTTAAAATAATATATATATATAAATAAATATATTGGGAACGGAATATCTTATACCCTCTAATAATAATATTTTCTTGTATTTTTAAATTAAAAATTTTCTTGTATTAGATAAGCATTAACTAATAAATAATGTAAAAATAGGTCAAAAAGGCAATGGAATATCTTATACCCTCTAATAATAATATTATTATTATTATGACGGTACTTTCCTACCTTTATCTCTGGAATATCTTCCAAATTTATGTTTTTAAAATAAAAAATATATATTTTATTTATTTGTAATCCGAAAATGGCCAAAGAGCGAATCCTGGAACCTCTCTTTTTGACCAGGCTTTGTATCTGCTCCTTTTTTCCTTTTTCCGTTTTTTTTTTTTTCTTTTTGAAAATAAAATTTAGTTTACAAACTGGGCCGGGCCGGGCTAAGCCCAGTCGAGCCTCATTAACTTTTCTCATCCTTATCTCTCCCCCATGTTTTCTGGACGAACTTTGTACATTTTTTTTTTTTTTAATAACTTTTTGCAGTTCTCGATTTAAATAAATTAAAAGTGTTTTTTCTTAAACCTTTAATTAATTTTTGTTTAAACATGTTTTATTAGATGATAAAAAGGGAGAAACATCAAATCTTTTTTGGCATTAACCAAAAAGCGCCTTCTGCATGTGACCGGTTGTTGACTCGTCGTATACCTTGTCAACTCGGTACATCCAACTCAACCAATGGAAAAGAAATCTGGAACCAATCACATCAAACCACGTGAGTTTCATTGTTATTATTTATAATTAAAAAAGTCAAATTAACCTTGTAATTCACAGTAATATTTATTAATTAATTTAAAATAATTATCAAATAAAAATTTTAATCTATTTTTTATAGTGTTGAAAAATAGTAAACATTAATTAATTACAATCCTTTTTATTTAATGATATTAATATCGAAGATGGTAAGTTAGCATTTTAATAAAAATTGAGACTTAAAGTGAAATCTTGAAATTTAGAAATCGAATTGAACCTAAATTCAAAATTTAAATTTTAAATGTGTAACTTTTTTAAATCTATATGAACTGAATGAATACTAGACCCAAAATCTATGGACCAAAAAAATAATTTTCTCAAAACTAATTTATCAGTGTCATCTCATTCTAGAAAAATTATATTTCTACATAAGTACGATACTTCTTTTTTTGATACTATAAAATTATATTCATAAATATTGTTTTTAATAGTAGCAGATCCAAAGAACTTCTAGTGCTATACTATAAGATAGAAAATTTTTCATATTATCTTCATTCATTGCTTATTAGGATAGTACTATTTAAAAATAAGGCGAGATCTATCAAATATGTTAAAAATAAATTAATATATCATTTAATAACATATTAAATTATTAACGATAGTGTAAGTATTACAACAGTACTAGATTCCCCCCAGATTGGATCAACTTTTTTTTCAAAAAGATGCTGATGTGGCAATTTTGTCATCTCGTTCTCTCTCCCGAGGGTATCAAATGAAAACGACATGTCGCTTTGTTTTGAGTTGCCACGTGGGCGTTTGACTTGTCCTCTTCCTTTTTAGTTAAAAGCTTAAATATCATGAGGATGATGGTGATTATATATATTATTCCTCGACCAAGATTTATGATATTTGAATACCTTTTGAACCGACAAATCGGAACTTAGTGGCTTGTTATCTCTAGCTAATCACCATTAAAAGACGTGTTAAACATTGTTAAATTCAAAACTCTCTTTCACTAATGAAGGTGGTTTTTGAAACACGTGTACTTATTCACTCTTAATTTACTTCTACACAAAATAACCAAAAAGATTATTATTCTCTACATCTTATCTTCTCTTCATCTTGGTTTTGGCTTTTCAAGGTTCTTAATTCCCGTGGCAATTGTAAATGATGATTAATTAAATTTGCTAGTCAACACACAATTTTTAAAATTATCTCACTTGCTTTCATTTATAAGTCTGTGGTTTGTATAATATCAATCATATATTCATTTGAAATATAGGTTACGAAAGTTTTATGATAAATTTTTACTCATAACAAATCATCCAACCCTCAAACAAAATATGTTTAATTTATAGAAAAGTTTATGAAACTATGTTTTACCTTTTTTTTAGTTCCATTCTCTTAATTTCTTAATTAACAATCACTACAACTCTACATGTTGATTTTATCTTCTTTTGTGCCTAAAGTACAACATTTAAGTGTTAAATTAAAGTAAACTCAACTCAACGGTAATTGATAAACATTTCCTCATTTAAGGTTGAAAGGTTTGATTCCTTATTTAAAATTACATTCTATGATGACTATTGAATGACAAATTTTGGACTAATATAATCATAAATTATCGGATCATTTTTAAAGTTGATAATAAAATTACGAATGATCAAATTTGGAACAATAAATAAATGAGAGGAACACGAACACTATATGTCAGTCTCTACCTTTTTTTTCTATGAATACGTTACTATATAACTCATATTCATGTAAAATTTGAACACTAAGTGCACATATATGGTTGATTAAAAATAAATTAATTAATCAATGGGAACTATAAAGATCAATATATACTCAGTTTACTTATCGCGATAAGGTTTGTCCAAGACATGAACATGGAAAAGCTAAGGGAGCATCAATTCTTTATGTCCAATCTTTTAATTAAACTAAAACTATAATCTTTTTGTTCCGACTTCGTTATTTTTATTTTATTTTGGGTAGCTATCAATTTTTATCTTCTAAAATTTTAGTATAATTAAATTTAAGACTAAAATAATTTTTTCAATTTAAACTCTAAACATTCATAAATAAATCCATTTAAGCTTTTTCACTAGAGTTTTATTTTTAAATTGTTAATGAAATGATGTAGCAGTTTTTCAGTACATGTATCTTTCTCTATCTTCTCCTACTTATTTAGAAAGATTTAGGAGCGAAAAAACTCGCATGTGTTTAGGTTGTTGTCATAGGGTTGTCTGTTGACCCGCTTCTCTGATCTGTTATCGTTCTCCAAGCTAACATGCATAAAAGTTATTCGCACTTGTGTGGTGCCAACCCTGTCACACTTCCAACTACCAATTAGAGGGTGTGCATAATTCAGCTAAGCACAGAAAGAAAGGTTGAGGCTCTCTCTCATTTGGAGAGATTACTTACTTCTCTCCCTTGAAGATTGTCAAATGAGATTATATAATGTCTTTATTTGCTCACACTCACCTATAATTACTTGTAATAATGTTGGTAATATTTGAATGATTATAGTTGTTGAGGTTGCAGATGTCAGAATCGAGCTCAGCTTGATTATTTCCAATTCGTATATTTCCTCCAGCTCCGTTAGTCAGCTCGGAACTTGAGATTTAACTTTTTCCTTTTGGAGCGCACGTCCTCCATGCTGCCTCCTAATTTTTCATGGACTTGGACCCGTCCATGGACTTTAGATGTATAATATAAAAATTGGTATTGGTGTTTTTTTCTTCCCTACCTTTACAAATGAAAAGGCATTACCATTTAAATTCAAACCCACCACAGCATTGATGGTCAATTCACCACCTTTTTCTTCTCTCTATAAATACACACAGACACCCCCTTTTGTTCCTTCAATACAAGCCATTTCTTTTTGGAGAGATCTCTCTCAACTATGTCTCAGTTTCAGGTCATTTCTTTTACCCTTTTCTTTTTCATTTAATTTTCAACTTTCTTTTTATTTATTTTGTCGTTTATGGAGACGTGCCTCTCTCATTTGTTTGCTTTTCCAATTTTTTTTAACGATGTTATATTAATATATCAAATTAATGAAAGAGATGCAATAATTAGTATGTTCTACCTGGTTAATTATCTTAATCTCCATTGATCATTAAATTGTTATCACTTATAATATGATAACTACATATTATAATAACCCATATTCCCAAAATGGCAATAAACTTTCGCTTTCTCCTCTGCCTTTAAAATTTTTCCAAAAACGTGTGCTTGATTGCATTTCTTGTTTTCTTTTTTTTTTTTTTTTATTTTTTCTTTGGAATTTTAAATTTTGGTATGAAAATAGTAAATTTGATTTATTATTCACAATTTTCTATATTTTAAAAACAGTAGCAAATATGCTATTTTTAACTCGTAAAGTACACAATAAGTATCAGAACCTTAAAATGACAGCACTTATGAATTACAATATTGATTTTTCAGTAGAAAAAAGATGGAACAAAGGGAAAAAAAAAAAAAAAAA
>QLSR01000552.1:209759-270961 GCA_031780015.1 Citrullus colocynthis
AAAAAAAAAAAAAAAAAAAAAAAAGAAAGAAAGAAAAAAAAGTGGCTCCGTCTCTTTCTCTCGTCTAAGCTCTCGCACAGTGCGGGAGCCAACCTAAGCATCTCATTCGTTGTTTGTTCTTCGGAAAAACACACTACTCGAGAACACCTGCACTTCTTCTCTGCCACTCCCAATTCCGGCAAACTCCACCTTCTTTCTTTCTCTTCAATCTCTTCCTCTTATTCCTACATCGATTATATATTTTTTTTCATCTTCTTTATTTTAATCTCCAGTTCGTCATCATCTACACATCATCCGGCGATTTCTCTCTCTATCTTTTTTGTTTCCGCTTTCTATAAGCTATATTGCTACTATGGAAGAAATGTACGGTTTACAATCCACGGCGGAGTATTCAGATAAGGCCTTGATGTCGCCGGAGAATCTGATTCTTCCGCCGGATTATCAGAGCCTTCTTGTGAGTTCTGGAGAGTTTCGCGATCGGATTCCGGTGTTTGGATCCAACGAACTGCTTTCAGCGGCGGCATCGGCGATTTCGGAAGCGGAAGCAGCATCGATCACGCCGGAAATTCGACGTGAAGAAGATATGGTGAACGTGATCAAAGCGAAAATTTCTTCTCATCCTACTTATCCTCGTTTGCTCGACGCCTATATTGACTGCCAAAAGGTGAAAGCAGCTAGGCTCTCTTTCTTACACCGTGCTTTAACACAGCTAGCTTCATAAAATCCTAAATCCTAATCCTCTCTCCTTTCTTAATTATTATTAATATTTTCTATTGTTCTCTTTCTTTTAACCAGAGAACAAAAACTTTCTCGGCTTTAAATGCTTCCGCAGACACTGTCAACGAAGAGAAAATTAACTAGGATAGAGAGAATTTGGCTATTTGCTATAACGCTTTTGTTCTCGATTTTTTGACCTGCCGAGGGTTCAGTTTTTGTCTCCTTTCGTTTCTTTCTCTTTCTTTCAAACTTCGAACGTCCTACAGAATAGCATGATTATGCCTATCTGATTTCAGAATTTGGCTAGAAAGGGGGAAAACTGCGGGAGATGAGAATTGTCAGTTGTGTATCCGAATTTGTTTCTTACTTTCTTAAGGGCGAGAGTAATGATTGTTAGTGTTCGTTAAGTTGATTATTGTATGATATCGAGGCGTTTGGAGTCCGTGGAGGATTTTTATTTTTTTTAATTTTTTTTTTCTTGTGGCAAACTGATTCTCGCATGAATATTGAATGTGATGCGGGGGTTTATTGTGCGCAGGTAGGAGCGCCTCCGGAGATTGCACATTTGTTAGAGGGAATCCGTCAAGAAAGCGACCTGTGTAACCGTCACGCTGTCACCACGTGCTTGGGCGTCGATCCTGAGCTCGATGAATTCATGGTAATTACTTCTTCTCCATTAACAAATCGAAATTTCTCTCTCCTTTCTCTACTTCTCAGTGTTGTGTTTTCCTTTTTTGTTAATTTTATGAATCTTGTTTCTAGGAAACATACTGCGATATGTTGGTGAAGTACAAATTAGATCTCAAAAGGCCTTTCGACGAAGCAACTACGTTCTTGAATAAGATCGAACTGCAACTTAGTAACCTCTGCAATGGCACCTTCTCCAGAAGCCTTTCCGGTCAGTATTGTTTATTTACTATCTCTCTTTGATTACTATTCTTCGTTTCGAATGCTATTGGTTTGTTTGGTTTATTATGTTAATTAATTATATAGTTTTTTTTTTTTCATTTTTTATTATTATTTTTTTTTATCGCCGATGACTATATGTTGGTGTTAAAGAATGAGGAAAAAAAAGGAAAAAAATTGATAGATTACATGGAAATTAGAATAAAGAATGACGTAGATTTATTTGTTTTCTCTCTTTCTTCATTTTACTGCGGATTGAAAAATCTAAGGTCTTAACAACCAATAATACAAAGGAACAGCGAAACCCTAGGAACTACATATTTATCTGCCTGTGTCTTTGATTGCTACTCTTATCTACAGTCGCTGTTTTTGGATTACGACTTTGTTAATTGTTCGTTGAATGGTGATTCTTTATTGATTATATTGGAAATCTTCAAGTGCAATAATGAAGCTTCCAAATAGTGTTTTCTAATAATTTAGAGTTCTAATTATTACATTTTGCTTGGTTTAACTGCGGCTGCTTATCTATCTTGTTTGTTGTGTTTGTTTCCTTTTTCCTCGCTTTTCTTAGTTTTTAATGTTACATCATCCCCCCCCCCCCCCCCCCCCCAAAAAAAAAAAAAAAAAAAAAAAAAAAAAAAAAAAAAAAAAAAAAAANGGAAATGTGAACTTTTCTGTGTTAGAGATGCTGATTTTGACATTTCAGAGTTCAGTGTGATGACATTGGAAATAGTAATATGAATTGGCGTATGGTATTAATTAATATGTTGTTTTCCATATATGTCCAGTGGTAAAAAAAATCCTTGTAAGAGATTTCAGTTACATATGCATCTCATGTTTATGTTCTCTTCTCTTCCACTAGTCCTAATTCTCTCTCTATAATTATAGACAAAATTCAAAAGGGTACTTGTTTGTAATTCTTTGGTCCAAAATACTGGCCGCCTCAACCTATCGTGTCTTCTCTTTGAATTGTTACATGGGTTGTCTTAGTGAACATATCAATCTATTCATGACCATTGCCATATATGCAATTTGCCTATCATTATTACCTATCTCTTAATATATTACGGATGTGTAATTTTTTGTCAACATGAATATAACTCAATCGATTTATTTATAAAATTTCAAAGGCAGAAACTCAAATGTGTCCACGGGTAGTGTTAAGCGGAAAAAAATTGTAATTCTTCTATTTGTTTTATAAGCTACTTTTATTTTCCATAATTTTTTTCTCATAAATCTCTGTGAAAAAGTGCAAGGGAATCTCATTTTTTTGCCCTTGTGTGTGTTACTAGAGCTTTTACTACGAGCATTAATTAGTGTGTCGTGCCAAATATAACATATACAATTTTAGGAGGAAGGAAATCATATATTTTTGTCTTCAAATATTTCAATATAGAAATTGATTTTGAGTTTATATATTCTTTCAGTATTAGATACAAGCCAAGAAGCCATTTGTCAGTGGCCCGCATATATTTGTTCCAACAATAATTTCTTGAATTGATCACTGTTGTAGATTTTTTAGGAGAAAAAGATAATAGTTTGAAATGCCATTAAGGATATAGATGTGGATAATTCTCACTCGAACATCTAACATTATTGCATTTGTGTGATAATCAATGAATGTTACATATATGTGTCCGTATTATATGCTGATTTTAACTTAAGATATATAATGGAGATTGCCTTAATGTGATTGTGATAGCTGTGATAATGTTTGTCGAAGATATTTTTATAACAATTTTAAATTTCAATGGATCATAAGTGGTGCATGTAAGATGTAGAAAATGAGAAAATGAACCTTGGGACTTGTCGTGTGGGTACTGACTACTGATAAAGTGAAGTTGCAGCTATATCTTCTTGAAACTTGATTAGTTCACTTAATTTCAATCCCCAGGTAGGAAAAACTTCATTATTAAAGAACATCACTGACTTGCTTTGTATTGTAATGCTCTCTAGTTTCTCTGACATGCAACTTATGGGAATGGGCATGGCAGGCTTTAAAGGTTAAATATGATAATTAAAAAAATGAGTGATCTCAAAAGAAAAGCTTGTGAATCGAAGATAATGGTTGGCAACTATTGTTTTTAATTTACTTTGGAAGTACAAATTAACTTTTCAGGTGTGATGTTATCTTCATTAAAAAATAGCCTCGTGTTCAGATTGTCTTAGCACGAGAGCTTTATCGAGTTCTTTATATGCTTTCTCATATATAATCACTTATATAAAAGTCTCTTTGGACATGCGACCGTTGGCAGATTTCCATTTGGATTTCGTATGGCATATATTCACGTGCTCAAACGGGTATTTTGCTGCCAAAATCTGGCTGGCTTATTTTTATGCTAAAACTTTGCATCTGAAGAGGACAACAAGGATTTTGGCCCAAATTATTTGGCTTATCTTCTTACTACATTATTGCACTCTCTTTGGACTTCCCTTTAATTTCTTAGGGAATTCCTTTGTATTTTCTTGTCCCAATGCTTTTCCATCTGCATCCAGATCATCAAATGATAGATAAATTTGTCTTCAGAGCAAGCTAGGTAATCATTTTAATATAGGAAAGTGCTATTAATTAGTTAGCAGCAGTTGTTCCATAAAATTGTGTTGATGCCTGTTTGGGTTTCTACTTCTAGAACGAGAATATAAAGGCGATGATCTAGCTGTGTTCATGATATAAAATCACCATGTTTCTTTTTGGACAGTGAGTTACTGCATTATTTTGTCTGGAACCACCAGCTAATTAATGATCAGCTTTCTTTAGATAAATAAAAATTGATGTAAAGGCTTGAGTAATGATTACATATTGGTTGCATATCAAGCTTACTTCTGATGTTATGTGGTTTTCCTATCCCCTTTCTTACTATTTTGTTTTCTATAGTTTATCTCCTGGTTACAGTGCAGCTTCCCATAGATAGCAGTAATCAAATTATCTTTTTCTCTGAACCCACTATTTTTGTACAGCAGAATTCCTTTCAAATGAACTCTAATATCCCAAGTTTTATATAACCGTTCCTAAATCAGACAGACCTTTTAAATGAAGAATAAGATGGGTCATTAAACTTAGTGTCAGTAGGGGCGAGTACTGGATGGTTACAGCAACCAGGAAACTTTGTTTCTTCCATATGTATTTTACATACTTAGCCTGCAGAAGGGTTTTCTAGGTCACCACTATAGTGGTCACAGCTTGCTTAGCTTGATCGCCATTTTTATCCAGAAGTAAGAAGCTTGAGAATTGAGAAGAAAAAAGGACAGATTTCAGGATGGAAATAAGTTCTGGGTAATGGCATGTCCCGCGATGAAAACTGAGAAAGTTTGTTTAGGATAGGAAAGGAAAAGAGGAAAAAAAGAAAAAAGAAGGGAAAATAAAGAAAGGGAAAAGTTTGGGGGAAAGCCCGGGTTGAGCGGGTGGTCGAGGTTTCCACACTGTCACATGTACTCCCGCAGTTTTCGCT
Organism: Citrullus colocynthis; assembly: GCA_031780015.1. Lineage (NCBI taxonomy): Eukaryota > Viridiplantae > Streptophyta > Magnoliopsida > Cucurbitales > Cucurbitaceae > Citrullus > Citrullus colocynthis. The sequence continues at coordinate 214,832 of QLSR01000552.1, forward strand.
GCGAAGGTGCTTTTGGTGCCCTCTCTTACCCACGCACTTAGTCACTCCCAGCTGGTTAGTGGTTGTCACTTCCATCAACAAGTACTCTGCCGTCTTCTTCGTGCGGATGATATGTACGACACGTGTCACTACCTCATTGGGTTTCTGGTGTTTACAGTGCTCACCCTTCACTGATACCCGTTGCTTTATCTTTTCCCTTTTTGGGCCCTCCCTTTCTCTTTCTTACACTAAGATTGAAGTTGGTGCCTATCACCGACTTTTTTACTTGGTCTGAACAGAATCAGCTAACTAGCCAAGAGATGAGAAAGGAAAGTCAGGGTTGGATCAGAATAGTTCCTTGCTAACCAGGTGGGTTTCTCTCACGTTCTTGACAACAAAACAAGCAAACCTCCCTTGTCCGGATAATCTTCTTTTTTTTGAAAAAACTTCCAAGTGTGATGTTTGAAAGTTTGAAAGTGTAAAGTGGTATATGAAACGGGTGGTCATTTAATTCACTATCAACTAACAACTACCATGTGCTTTGTTCCTGGCTATGGCTGGGCATTACCCAGGAGTAAGGATATGGGTAAAGGGTCACTTTCTGGCTAAAGAGAACTGCACCGGGTCGTGTGGTGGGGGCATTTCATTACTGCTCATAGGATGTCATTGAGAGAGAGAGGTGGAGTTTATTATTATTATTATATTTTAATTAACCTCGAAACTCTCGTGGGTCATTCCAGAAAGTGAATTTATGTGGCCGTTCAGTCTTGTCTATTCTGACTGCGAGTTCCTCACGCCCCCCCTGCGTCTGACAAATGACTTAACCAGACACTGCTGAAACGCACCTTGGCTTCCCTTTTCCTTCTTCCCCTTTTGCAGTTGCCAGTCAAATCCTTGTTTTGCCTTTGAAATGCCCCTTTTTTGTGGGGTCCTGTTCTTCCTGTTCTGCCCTATCAATCTCAATCTGCCTTTCTTATTTGAGATGTTGAATCGTAAATTTGCTTTTTTTTCATTTGATTTAACATGGTATGGTTGGTTTGAGTTGTGTTCGGATATTTCCAGCCCAGCTGTATTGCTTTGCTTATACACTATATGAATTACTACAGCTAAATAAGAATATGTATTCGATCTTGTGAATAGATGACGGTGCTGTCTCATCGGATGAAGAATTGAGCGGTGGAGAGATGGAAGTTGTGGAGGCGGAGGCTCAAACCAAAGGCGAGAACAGGGATCTCAAGGACAAGCTTCTACGTAGATTTGGGAGTCATATTAGTACCTTAAAATTGGAGTTCTCAAAGAAGAAGAAAAAAGGAAAATTACCAAAAGAAGCCAGGCAAACACTCTTTGAATGGTGGAACGTTCACTATAAATGGCCATATCCTACGGTATGTTTGCTTATAAGCTTTCGTAAATTTTGTAATGTACATAGTATTGTCACACATAAATCACTCACAACAAAGAAAATACGGACAGCATAAGCTCATGACCTAGAGAAAAAATGTTTTTGAAAAAGATCATTTTTATTTAAATTCTTTCGGTAAAACAACTGTTTAAAATAAATTCTAAAAGTATGCAAACCTATTTTATGTACTTGTCAATTGCTTTGATTATTTTTTTAAAAATAACTTATTTTAAAAAATCTAACACTTCAAATATTAAATCAAACATACTTTTAATCACGTGGTACGAAGCAAGCAGAAAAAACGGTCTAAAATTATTAATTATTTCAATAATAGTTTATGAATGCAATTCATAATATTTAAAGTTGCTCGACTACATAAAGAATTCCCTCATGGAGAGAGATTTGATTATATTTCTTCAAGTTGAGGGCCATAATCCGCAGCTTTTAATCATTCAGGAAGCCGATAAGGTTGCATTGGCAGAGAGAACGGGACTAGATCAAAAGCAAATTAACAATTGGTTCATAAATCAGAGGAAACGCCACTGGAGGCCATCAGAGAATATACAGTTTGAAGGAATGGATGGGCTTTCTTCTGGTAGATTCTTCAGAGAGGACTGAACACTTTTAACAATCTCAAGATGTATATTCCCAATATTGTTTCTTCTAATGTGAGCTTTTGTTTGTTTTCCCTTCATGTATATCTGAAATAATATATATATATTTATATGCTGAAGAATTTAAACACTGAAATTATTGCTTGTGTTACCAATATAGAGAATAAATTCCAAGTTTCTTATGTCATACTAATACTAATGCCTACCCTACAAATGTACAGATATGTAAAGCGCCACAGTAACAGACCATTTATCTTTTAGAGGCTGAAAATTTCCTCGCGTTACATTAAATGGACTCTCAAGTCTATATAAATAATAATATATCTGGAAGAACAAGGCTCGGAATATGGCATACAAATAGAACCTTACCAAACTCTCTCGAGTCTTATTCACAGAAGCTAAGTTATATTGTAAAACTTGATTGGCATAGTTCCTCACATACTCGGGTCATAAAAATGTCGTCTTCCTTATTTTTCGATGGTGTACTTGACACAGATGCAATAGAGGCTGTTGGCAAGTTGGGGCTTGGGGTATTTTAGCCGATACCTGTATTCGGGTTTTAAAATAGTATGTTATATACAATCCGAAATGAGTGCACGGGAACACGACTCATCTGGGGTCGATTGTGCTTTGGGTCATGCTATTTTGTGAAGATCGCGAGTTATAATACAAAATGGGATTGGATGAGTCTGAAGAATTTTGGGATTTTATGTTTCCACTTGAAGGATGAAGATATGGAGGCTGTTTTGGCTGGGGAATCTCGTAATTTGCTGTAAGCATTTTCACAACCATCGACATGGATGGCCTTAGATCAGCAAAGGCTTGCACGCAAACTAGACCTATTTGAAGCAACCGAGATGCTTCGTCTCGTGGATAATCACCCGCTAATATAGGATCGACAGCTGCATATAGCCTTCCCTCTCCATACAAATTCCATACCTTAGGAAACAAAGGAAAAGAAATTATTATTAGAGCTAGTTTAATGGAAAAGCAACGATGATAAGTGTAGGTTCAATTTCAGAAATGTGAATGAGAGGATAATGCTACGGTGTAATGGATATAAGCTTTCACCTTTTGTAAGATGGACGTTGAATCTTGATAGAAGTGATTATTCCTCCTTCCAGTGATGACTTCAATGGCAAAAACTCCAAAACTGTAAACATCGGCCTTTTCAGACAACTTGCCACGCACTACATATTCAGGAGCCATATAACCTCTGTGCAAGTGCAAAGCTTGTCAATACAAGAAAAGAGGTGGTAAAAAATTAAGATAATTGCCTGATTTCTTTATAGTTCAAAGATAAAGAGCTGAAAGAGCAAAGCATTTCTCGCCAATATTTTCATGAAACTTAGCACGCTGCTAAATTGAAATGTTTGTATTGTAGATGCATGGGTTGAAGCATAATTGTATTGTAGATGCATGGGTTGAAGCATAATCACAAACTTATTAATTTGCAACTGTCCATTGAACTATGAGATTCGTCCGATGCATTACATACAGTATTTCATAATAATCAGGCCCAGATTTGTCACTTGTAATGTAAGACAGTTCAGATATCTTCTTGATAGACTCAACACAGAATGCATTCAGAAACATTAAATGTTACGTAGTACGTCTAAATGTCTTCGTATCATGACATCTTCCTCTATATGTATTCAAAATGCATCAAAATAGCTTAGATTCTTATGATCCATGAACAAACATTTTGTCCGGAAATTAACCATCATTCAATCGAAATACTACTGAATTAAATGAGTACTAAATGGTATTTAGAAAACTTACAGTGTGCCAGCAATTGCGGTACTAATGTGTGTCTTATCTTCGGGAAGCAGTCTAGCAAGTCCAAAATCAGCAATCTTCGGAGTGAAATCATTGTCCAGCAGAATATTGCTTAGTTTTATGTCGCGATGAATGATTTTCACATTTGACTCCTCATGAAGATAAGCCAAGCCTTCAGCTGTGCCTAAGACAATCTTAAACCTGGATTCCCAACTCAGTGGCTGGACATTCTTGTTACCTAGTGCACATAAAAACGAGAGATTAAAATTCTTTTAAGCATAAAGAGCTTATTCAATTAGACAAGGAATTTAGAGATGAAATTATTACCAAACATGTAATCGTGCAAGCTCTGATTTGGCACGTATTCATAAACAAGGAGGCTTTCAGGGCCTGTAATGCTGCATCCAAGCAGCCCTACAAGATTTTTGTGTCGGATGCCGCTAATAAGATTTACTTCATTAAAGAAATGGTCCACCCATTGTCTTGTATTGAAGAAAAGCCTCTTGATTGCTACAACTCTGCCATCTGATAGGGTTCCCTGTTTAACATAATAAACTTTCTTTTTTAGTTTGCATTTCTAAAGTTATGAATGTTTACATTTCTAAAGTTATGAATGTTCCCAAGACAACAGGAAGAATCATACTTTATAAACTGAACCAGAACCTCCTTGTCCTAGTTTATTGGATTGGTCAAAGTAATTTGTGGCCCTCTCAAGAGTCTCATATGAAAAATTAAGCTTGGACTTGTTAACAATAGCCACAAGAGGACCGAGTTGCTTTTTCTCTGAAGCAAAAGGAAAATTACAATGAGTTGAACAGTTTTGACGATCGAAAGGAAAAAATTGCCATTATCACATAACAAAGCACACACCTCTGCGTTTCCTGACTACTCTCCTTCTGGCACAGAAAACAACCGTTGAAATAATCAATGCAGCAGCCACAGCAGCAGATACTGAAGCCAAAATTACCGCCAGACGACGGCTTCCTGTAAAAAAAAAGTATATGAACCATCTACTAACATATCTTAGGATAACAGTTGAAACCTTCCCAAACTAAGTGAAGCAATGGCAAGACAGTGTTTTGTTGGGTTTTGGCAAAGCATTAGAAGAGTGGTTGTCCCACCATGGAGAGATTCAAAGAAGTGATGGGCTCCAAGCAGTATTAAAGGAATTTATGACTTTAATTTTAAATCGTCCCAGTTAGAAACATTTTAAGCTTGGGTGCGCTAACTTTAGTAAAATTCCACATTTGTATTCTCTAACTTGAGATTGGGAAAAGGGTGTGGACTGTGAGTAGTGTAAGATCTTTAAGAGAGTGTTTTTATACTTGGGACCAGGAAAGGATTACTCTATATCATAATGGATTTGTTTTTAGTGGGCCGTGGTTTTTCTTCCGTTTTGGACTTTCCATATAAATTCTAGTGTTTTCTATTTTTATTTTTAATCTCTCTGTTATTTTTCTGCTTATCCTATCTATCGTGGGTGTTTTTTTCACAACCGAGCCTAAAGCAACACGCATCTCTCTCTCTCCACAATGTTCCGAAGTGCTGTTCAATAGATGAACTACAGAGAAAACAGGGCATCATAAAAAATACCAGTCTAGACCATACTGAGATTGAATTGAACAACAAAAAGAAAAAATCCCAGTGGAAAGGCCAAGCATCAAACAATACCCCAACAATAAACAGAATCGAACTCACCATTTCCTCCGGTAGCGGTTGCCGTGCTGTTGAAATAAAATCGTTCAGTTGAATATCTGAAGTAACAGCCAGCATTCAACACCCTTCCTTCAGTTTTTGGAGGACAAGAACCAATTTCCTTAGCTGCATCAACCAAACACTTGGAACAAGAAGTCCCTTTCACAAATTTCCAACACTGACCCAATCCATAAACGGACACATTTCTCAAATTCACCAATCCCACAGCAAACCCATCGTTCTTGGGCGCTACTACACTCAAATTCCTCGCCAATTTCATAGCATTGTCACTAAAAATAGTCCGATTCCCACTGTAATCCGATTTCCCACATACAGTCCTATCCACAGCACTCAAGGATTCGTTAAAGAAGTTATAATAATCATACCTAACATAACACCCGTCATAGAAAAGTCTGCCCCCTCGAGTAGCAAGCTGAAAGGGGAGACACCGCAGGATCTGAGTTTTCATCTGGGCAAAACAGAGATCACAATCCGATTGAGTAAGATCGTTCATACACTCTCCAAAAGCATAAACAGACGTATTTCCAGTCCCATTCACAACGGCTGCAAATCGCTGTGAAGCAATAAGAGGAGTAACCGCATCCATAGAGTCCAAGAAATTCGACACAAAGGTCGATCTCTCCGGCGGCGAAGCAGTGTTGTTGGAACATATGAGAGCCGCCTCAGTAGCTCTGGGATCAGCCGCCGATTGGATTAGAAGACGAAATAGCAAGAGTATTAGAAGGAAGGGAATCGCAAAGGAGAAATTGTAGGGTTTCATTTTGGGAAATCAGAGGAAGAAACTGGAATGGAGAAGAAATATAAGGTGGCGAAAATGGTCCAGTGGAAGTCGTAAATGGAAGCGAAGCCATTGAAATGAATATGTATGGGCGGAAAGTTGGAGTTGCGGTTTCCATCGTTGACTTGTGAATTGAAAGGGACGACTAAACCGCGTACTTGTAGAAGCAGAGTGCAAACAAAAATTAATTACATATACACTTCATTAATTCAATTCCGCCCCCTTTTTCTTTTTTCTTTTATACTTCATTTATCACAAATTTTGTACGGGACACTTTTCCAGGAAAAATTCCTAAATTACCCTTTCAATCCTCTATTTTAACAATAGGTTGGTTTCGTTTTAAAAATTATAATTGTCTTAAATAACAAAATTACTTAAAATATTTTTAATTATAATAAATGTTGCTGTTTAATTCTATGAGTGATAATATTAGTAATATATTAATGACGTATTGCTATTTTTATAAACATTTTAGCTCTCTTTATTTTATTTAAAAATAATTCTATTTTTTTTAATTTTATGTCTTTTTTGAAATTTATATATTTAGTTTTCAGTTTTCAAAATTCTATCTTCTTAATCTTTAAGTTTCTTAAAATAAGTTTGAGAGGTCTTAATTTGATTATTATTTCATATTAGAAAAATAATTTGAAAAGATTGTCAATTCTCCCTAAAACTAGTTTTTAAACTAATTTTTCTAATTTAAAATGTCTTATGATTATTTAAAATTAAAAAAAAAAACATGCAAAAGACTTTTTGAGCCTAATATTTAAAATGTCGGAAACTAAAAAGAACCATAATACTTTACAAACTAAATGCATTTATTCTTCAAAATTCGGAGACTAAAATAGTGATTTTATCTTTTTAATGCTACAATATATCTTGCTTCATATTTCATTTGCTTCATATTTTATTAATTTCCATTTGAAATTTGTTTTCATAAATATTAGTGGATCTCATATTAATTTTAGAAGCATGTTGACATGATAAACAATAAATTGAACCCTATAGAAAAATTTTCATACTATAATAATATTATGATTTTTTTTTCCAGTTTTAAGCTACTAGTTGTTCACGTGAAAAATTTTCAATTCTACCATTTCTATTTATTACTTGCCACCTCACATGTTTTTAAATGTAGGATAAACAGAATACAGTTAATTGTCATCTAAAAAGTTTGATGATTTAATTTCTCTGCTTAAACCATTTATAAACTCTCCTAGATTTTATGTATATTAAAAGTTTCGTTTTCGTTTTTTTAATTAATTGGTTGATTGATTTTCTATATATATAGTTACATTTGAGTTGGTATAATTAATTAAAGCATAGTAATACATGAGGTGGATATTTTTGGTGGGGTTGGATGATGGATTAGACGTCTCTAATTTGTTTTTGGACTATAAAAACGTTCCTAGTCAAAAAGATATGTTTACACTCTTCTTTTGGTGGGACCCATTTAAATTAATGGATTAGTTTAAGATTTTTTTTCTTTTTATCAAATTTAATGGAAATTTCTATTGCATTCCACAATTTCCACTGGGGACGATATTTTTTTAATTTCCTGCAGACTCTCCTTTTCGTTGACACCAAATCTCCAAGGAAAAAATAAAAAGTTAAATAAAACCATAATTTTGCTTTAAAATAGAAAAGAAGAGAATTTTCTTGACTTATAAATTTGATGGTTTTTTCTTTCTTTCTACTTTCTAGGTTGTTCTCCCAAGTCAATGAGTCAATCTTACAATATATAAACAAACTGAATTGGGAAAATATTAAGAATTATTTAACATTTTTTAAAAGAAACTAATGAATTTTGTGTTTGATACAGGTTTTTAAATTCTTAATTCTCTGTATGTTATTAAATGAATTAAAGAAAAAAATTTGAATAGATCAATAACTTAATACACACTAATTCAAAACATAAGTCATTTATTTGGAGGTATGTTTCAACTCTCTTTCCACATGTGAGGTTCTTGCAAGTCACCAAGCTTTGTTTAACAAGATGTGCATACCAATTGAGTTAGCGCACTTCTAAACCTAATATTCACACTCTGTAGTTTTGTAAGGAAAGTCGAAACATTTGGTCTTCTTGGAACCTTTGGCTGCTCCTTTTTTATGTCACTACCCTGACTATGCTTCTCTTTTTTATAGGACAATTGAGATTTTCAGTTCCTAAGACCTTATGATATTCTCTCTTATCACATCTTTCATTTGGCATCAACACAACTCATTGGTATTTGATAGCAAGTATTCCCACTCCTTGGTTCTAGTTGGTTGGCATTTTGTATGGTTGATTCTTTTGATAGTTGGTCAAGATCCTTGCTTGTGGATCTAGTTGCCATGGATCATTTCATCAAGGCTAAAAGGAGGACCCCTCCTCTAGGGACTTTTAAGTTGAATTCTACTTCAACTATTGGAAGCGAGGAGGTGGGCCTTAGTGTTGTTGTATGTGATTCCAATGTTTGTACCCTGATGGTTTTGGAAAAGATCGACTTTTCATTGGCTCAATGGAGTTTGTTGAGGCTATTGCTCCCTATGAAGGCATTTATATGACTTTGGATGCTGGCATGTTCCCTCCAAGGGCTTAGATTGATTCTTTGATTTTGTGGGGTCATTTGACAAACTCGTCTTGATATTTTACTGAAATTCAGTATTTTGTGGATTTTTTTACATGCTTTACATTGTTGTGGAGCTATTGAAGTTTTTTATTTCGCCAAGTGCACTTGCAACTCTGTGGCTCACAAGCTGGCATCTCACACTCAAAAATCTCGAATATAGTCGAATTCTTTTTTAATCACTGATTGTTGTGTTTTCTTAATGGTTGTTTTCTTTGTTTTCTAAAAAAACATAAGATGTTTGAATTTTTCTCCATCTACACCTGAATGTTAAATATATGTGTTTAATACAAATTTAAAAGTTTTAATATTTTTTTTGTCCTTATGTTTTGGGCCTAGTTTCAATGTTACATTTTTAGTCCTTAAATTTTGTGCTTAATTTTAATTTAATTTTCAAGTTTCAAAATGTTATAATTTATCATTAAAATCTATGAACCAAATTGAAATAAAATTCAAACTTCAAGGTAAAATTCGAACATTTTAAAACTTAATAACTAAATTGAAATCAAATTCAAAATTCAAAGATTAAAAAAATAATATTTTAAAACTTATAGATCAAATAGAAATTAGACTAAAAAAAAAGTAAGGTATATAAAAAAGAAAAAACTTTCTAAAAAGAAGAAGGAAGGAAGGAAGAGAGAAGAAAATAATAATAATAATAATAATAATAATAAAGACCCTTGAATGTTGAAAGTGGGTGCAAGTAATGTTGAAAAATGGATGTGGAAATTGGGTGGTGGGGCGTTGGCGGACTCCCCGATCCTCCGTCTACTCTCAAAATGATTGTTTCCCTCATCCTCACGGCGGCCGCAAAATTCCAACCTCACTTCAAATCAATCATTCAAATATTGATTTCAAATTTTTAATTCGCTAAATTATTAAAAATAAAAAATAGAAAAACTATCTTAAATAGTAAAATTATTAAAAATATTTATAATTAGTAGCAAAATATAGATAGGCTGCGATAGATCATGATAAATTACTATCATGATCGTGATAGACTATTATTTGTGTTAATCGTGACATAGATAATAGTCTATCGCGGTCTATCACAAATAAACAATGAAAATTTGCTATATTTGTAAATATTTTGCTTCATTTTGCTATATTTGAAAAGTGCCCAGGAAAATATCCTTAAATTTTAAAAAAATAGATTAAAATATACTCTTATTGTTAGTTTTAGATAAAAAAAAAAAAATTCAATTTTAGTTTTAAAAATACCTTTGATCTATAAACAATTTCAAAATACCATTAAATTTAAAAAGGTTTAAAGTACTTTTATCGTTAGTATATGTGTCACACCCCCTCCCAGATTCCCTTCTTAAAACCTAAAAGTAGGTGTGACATACACACTCGTCATCATATATCTTGAAACATAAATCAATACCAGATCAATTATACAAAGCTTTATGCTAGTGAAATATCATAAGTTAAACATAGATTCTAAATTCAGATTTCTCAACTCATAATTTATCACAACAGGTATTTACTCTGCACACTGTACAAACCCACTCTCAGTATACTACAAGGATCATGTATGACAAAACATGTACATAAACTGAGTATTTACAACCATCCCAGATAACTAATGCAAAGTAAGCCTAGACGAGGATCTTCTGTAGGCTAGGCGTCCCGGACACGCTCGCTACCTGAAACGAATAACAATAAACAAGAAAGCGTGAGCCTAAAGCCCAGTGAGTGACTAAGTTATCTAATTACAATTTAATCCTTGAGTTAATGCTGATCATAATAACTACTATATATCTTATTAGTACAGATTCCTGGGTCACTCATGTCATTTAACAATAGAACATAAATATCTTTCCAAGAAGTAGTGGAGCAAAGCTCAATGCTATTAACCTCATAATTCAATTCCTATTATTCATATATTCACATGCCTTCACATTTCGTCCCTCGGCGTTTCAACTCTCAAGTGCTTTCTCATATTGTCCCTTAACATTGAGTTCCATATTAATCCACTGCTCAAGTGCCTTCATACATGATCCCTCAGCATCGAGCCATCATGTATTGGTTTTCCATATGCCTTCTTAGGTCCTTCGGCATTGGAATCCATCTCAATCAATTTCTCAAGTGCCTTCACTCATGGTCCCTCAACACTGTGTATCATATATCATATCCCCATAGGCCTTCACACATGGTCCTTCGGCCGTGGGTTGCATTTAGATAACATGCATACAGGAGTTCATATAACATACTCGTTTCACTTGCACAATGTTAGAAATAATCCTTGGATGAAATAGAAAGTCACTCACAATTCGTCTTAGGTCTCGAGCGGATTATATGCTTTTCCGAGCTCTTCTTGGCCTGTAAAAACACATTTCTCACATTAGGTTTTCTTTGAACTCCCTTTCCATAATCATTAAGTATGTATATTCATATATCATTCTCACTCCATCACTGAGACTCTCTTTTTCCAGTGTATTCATAACTAGCGATACTCTATGTCACTAGCGAGACTACCAGCGAAATTACACCACTGGATACTGCACTAGCGAAACTAGAGTGAACTAGATTAGCGAGTTTACCTTAAGGAGCGATACCCAGCGAGACTTCAGCGAAAGCTGTGAGACGCAAAGCTCTTTGCGTTATCAGCGACACTCGTTCCGCTGCTCACTCTCTAGCTCCTTAGCGATACTACTGTCTAACGACACTTGATATCACTGCTTCCTTCCTTCCCTCCCTGCTAACTTTTTCTTTATCCTGCTAAAAACCATATTACAGCCAAAATCAGAATTTCCCTTCTTCTACAATCTTATAAAGTAGTGAGATTCCTAGCTTACTTAAAAATTTCAGACCATAACTCGTCTTCGTTTGAGAACTATTCCCAAATGACTTTGCCTACCTTGAATTGTCTAGCAATTCAACTCTGATTACCTCTTCTTAGAGATTTACACATTTTTGCTCGGATTTATCTTAAACGTCCTTCATGGAAGTTGATAAGAATTATATCAACTTACTAACCTCAAAATTTCAGTCCTAGCTTTAACTTTCTCAACTCACTCTCCTTCAAATACCGATTGGTGTCCAGATTTATCAGCAACAATCAAGCTTCTGGTTCCAGCTTCAAAGTCACCATGAAAATGATCTGGTTTCTACTTGAATTCGATATAAACACCTTCTTCCACCTCTCCTCGTTGTTCATCTGCGAAATGGAGTCAATCTGAGATCGAAAATATGTCCAAAAAAGGTTAATTATTCGATGCACTCATTTATATGTCAATATAAATTATCGACTTACCAGCTCTACCATCATCTTCCTTCTTGAATTAGCCAACGCAACCTTCCGTGCATGGCTTCGGCAACGCATAGTCTCAACTTACCATGCCACTGATTGCCCAATGCCGAATAACTGACTACCGCATGGCCTTCTCGGCCCCTCTTCTATGCACCAACACATACCACCCTTCAATGCATAGGCCATCTCAACGCATAGCAATGCCAACTTCTAGCACATAGTAGCCTTCAACGCATACTTCTACTAACGGCTATTGCACTCTTCTTCCTTCACGCCTACTTCCACGCCGAATTGCCCTCTTCAACGCATGCCTACCTGTAGCAACTCTTGTCAAGCTTTAGACATACCCTCAACGCATAATCACCCATCACATAGCCAACACTTAGCCATTTTTGCTCTCGCACAACTCGGCCAATTTTTTCCTTTACTCAATACCTGTCCCATAGTTTCTTCTTACTTACCTTCTCCCAATGACAAGTACGGGGCTTACAATATGAATAAAAACCATTAACACATCATTGCTCTCTAAATTTTTTTTTAAAAAATGTTTAAAAATGCTTTTACCTATGGTGATCAATTTATTTGAAGTTTTATTAAGTTCTAAAAAAACCAATTTTAAAACAAATTATATGGCCCCATTTTGCAACCATTTCGTTTTTTGTTTTTGTTATCTACTTTTTACCAATAGTTTAAAAAAGCAAGTCAAACTTGAAAACTAAAAATAGCTTTTAAAAACTTACTTTTGTTTTTGGAATTTGGAAAATAATTCAACTATTGTAATTAAGAGCGATGGAAATCAATGTAAAAAATTGTGAGGAAATAGGCTTAATTTTAAAAAACAAAATGGTTACCAAACGAGGCTATAGATTTTTTTTTTAATTTTTTTAATTTATATTTTTTAATATACAACTCTCATTTTCCTTGTATCAACCAAAATTTAAAGTTACCATAAAATTTCACAAAAGTTTCGAAATCAAAATCTCTCCTTAAAACATAGCAAAATGATGAATAGTCAAACAAAAATTGTGTTTGATTATTATTTTTAATTATTTTTTTTAGATAAATAAATGTCAAAAAGTTCACAAAAAGGTAAGTAAGAGAGTAATGGATAAGAGATGTGAGAAAAAACCGATGAAAATAGACAAGTATTGACAGTTTTTGTTGGTATAACAGTAAGAGTTATTTGAACTTTTGTTGGTTTAAGGATATTTTTTAAACTTTTGAAAGTTCAAAGGTACTTTTGACATAAAACACTAACAATTTTCATCCAAAACTAATGATAATGGCATTTTTGAGCTCATCTTGAAAGTTTAAAAGTATTTTAAAATTTTTTTAAAGTTCTAATGTATTTTTGACAAAAAGTACATAGTTTAGGGCTGTTTTGTTTAATCTAACCATTTAGTTTTACATATATAATTTAACCTTTTTGGTCCACATGCTTAGTCTATGTAATTTCAAATGTCCATGAATTTCTATACTTTCAATAAATTTTAAATTTAGTTCCTACTTTTTTTCTTTCAAAATCATTTTATTATTAAATATAATGACTAAAATTAAACGCTTAAAAGTACAATGACTTAAAATTGAATAAACTACAAAGTATAGGAATCAATGGTATTTTAAACTTTAGAAAAATTGTAAAATAAATTAATTAATTTTTTCACTCTTGAAATAAATTAAGTTATAGATCTTATGTGTGCTTATTCTTATATTTTATGAGTGTCTCGAGTATCGATGCCTAATCCTCCAATTTACAGGTATGTTGATATATCAACAAATATTTCAATAATTGCTACAAAATTCAAAGGTTAGAACAATAATAGTTTTTTTCTTCTTTCGAAAAATGTTAAATTATATTAAAAGAAAACTATGGTACCTTGTCTTTTATTTCAAAAATATATTTAGGGCCAGGAATGAATTAAATATAAAAGCGTGATCAACCAAACAAGCATGAACTACACAAATCAAACTTCAAATTGTAAATGTCAAAAAAGATTCACCTAATATTAAAGTAACTTGGACCTTTTAATATATTGGTATATAATATATTTAATATATGATATATTAAATACTCATTTAGCATATTTTAATGGAACTTGGGCCAATGAATTTAGATAGTAATTCAAGGCAAGTGAATCTCTATAATGATTTGCTTCATAAACTCTTTCTCTCTTGACCAAACAAAAAACCATAAAACCATACTTTTTTGGCTATATTTCAAGGGCAATGATAAGTGCAACCTATGATCAATGATGCACCTAATCTCCATACAAATCTTTTTATACAAAATAGAAAAAAAACTTACTAAAAATATCTACCCATTACGATCTTTTTATTGGGTGCACTTTGGGCTGTATAATATACATGGGTGGCTGCAACTAAGACTTATTTTTTGCTATTTCAAATGTGTGATTAAATCCTTCAATGGTAAATCATATGCTAAAGAAATCATTTCTAATAGACAATACTACGAAGAAACCTTCCTTTTAGTTTGTAGAGATTTTTCTTTTTTTTTTTTTTAAATCACCTAATGGCTTTCAACCCTTGTATCAAAATTACTTATAACTCACACATATATAAATGCCATTATATTAAATAGGGGGAAATTTATAAGGGGAGGAAATCATATGGTGGATGTTTAGTTATATAATGAGGTGTACGGCAATATAAACGAAGGTGACACCTTTGTTTTTGGAAGGAAACTAACCAAGAAAACCAATCAAGGTTCAAGGAAGGCGGTTTGAAGAAGAGGAGATGCTTGTTCTTCAAAAGTCTTATATAGAAGAGAGCGTGCTAAGAAGTTGTGACAACAAAAGACGTGAGTGAAAGATATATCTTATAGATTTCGAGCCCTTAATTAATAAACTTTAATATATTATCATTTAAGAAAATTATTTTAAATGACAAAACTGCTTAAAATATTTACAAATAATAGCAAAATATCACCATCCATGTGTGATAAATCGCGATAGATTACTATATATGTCTATCTCGCAATCTATCGTTGATAAATAGTAAAATTTTGCTATATTTATAAATATTTTAGTTTATTTTTTTATATTTGAAAGGAGCTCTATAATTTATTAAATTTTTATTACAGAGTAAATTAAAATGGAAGAGATAAATAGAGTAGAAGGTAAATTACTCAATCATACGCAATCAAATTGGGCCCGAAACCGTTCAGAAGGTCCAGGCCCAACATCTCTCAAATGGCTCAAACGATCTTTTGGGCCTTAACATCCAGAAATCACGAGAGGCTCAATAATCGAATTGGGCGAGATAGTAACCAGAAGGCCCAAACCTAAAAGGATCTCCCATCTTCGTCTTTCTTTAACCTCGGCCATGGCTACTCTGCAACCTGCAGCAGCCTTTTCCCTTTTCATACTGTCAAAAAGGACCTCTGTAGTTTAGTATAGCTTACCTACCATTATATTTATATATAGAAAAGTAGTCTTCAAATTCCATTTCAACCCCGACCATAAACTGGTACAGCAGAGAGAAGAAAGAAAGAAGAACTTCGCCGTAGTGGGCACCGACCGGCCCATCGAGTGGCCCACCGCGTGCGACGGCTAACCAGGTGGGTATATTCGAATGGAGCCAAATGGAGGTCACTATTATAAATGGCGATGGAGCCGCATCTTTGTTGAATTTCCAGTTCTATCAACGTGCGAGCCACTTTCGCTTCAAATTTCTCTTTATAGAACTTTCCAGGTATTCAACTATATAAACTGCCCCCATGATTTCAAGCTCAATTAAATTTACTCACTAAACAACAAAAATACCACAACACCCACCTCCTTTTCCCTCTCCTAACAGCAGCAAGTGGATTTTATTTATTTATTTTCCATCTAGCTCTCTAGACTTTGTTATTTATCTGTCTTTTGACTCTTTTTCTGTATAATGGGGCTTCTGATAGGCCACTAACCCAATAACCCCTTCTGCTTGGTGCTTTTGATTATGTAACTTGTCATTTTGGGGTGCCATTTTGACACTCTTTTTATATTTTATGATGTTGATGAATCTTGCATTTTGGGTTCTTGTGAGTCAGAAGGTTGGAAGTTCATCTTTAATCTGTTCTGCTATTTAGTTTAATTGTTTATGGCTGCAACTACTTTGGCATCTACTCCAAGGACTGGAAACTATGTTGGAAAATCAATGGATTCAATCTAAACTTTTAATTTCATCCTATTGAATTTTAAGTTTAGACAAATATTGCAATTTTCACTTTTTAAGGGGTAAAAATTGCAAGGCTTATACTTTGAGAAAATGTATGCAAGGATGAAGTTCACTTTTTACATTTTTAACTTTGAATGAGTTTGAAAGTAATACTAAATCTGAAATAGTTTTCCTGGGAAAGGTATCGATTATGTGCTCTGGTCTGAACACACCTTAAAATATTTTAAAAATGAGTTTCGGATGGCTTTTAAATGAAATGTTCTTTAAATGAAGAACCAAATTTCCAAACACTTTTCGAACAAACAACACCAAGTAAGTAGTTCTCTTAAAACTACTTGAGGGTTCTTTTTAGTAGTTTTAGAATTCGTGCACTCTTTATCATTTAACCAAATATTATTGAAACTTTAGGAGTTAAAAAGACATCTTATTCTTAAAAAAAAACTATCCCAAGACTCACCTTCCTATCTTTAGAAATTTTTAAAGCATATTTCAACCAAACAAAAAGAATATGAATAATATATTTAATCAACTTTAACATTTTTTTACTCTCAAGAAAGTAAGGTAATTTTTCTCAAACAACTGTTTTCTTTTACCATGTCTTTAATTGAATCAGAAGACTTCGGTCATGAGGTTTAGCTTTATATTAGAAAGCATTCTTAAAACTTTCAGGAACCTAAAAGCTAAAACTACATTAAATACTTAGTGTCTTTTCAAAAAGTGAAGTAATATAGTATAGATGTATATGTCCAAAATTCTTATTCAGAAGATGGCATGTCAACAAAACAGCATCTTTGCAATTTAAAGAATTTTTCCCAACACAGAGGGATTAATTTTATTCCAAGCCAATAAGTGCATTATTATTATTATTATAACTTTGTCAGATTAATTTATTTGTATTTCGGAAGATTTACTCTTGAAAGCTTTATCCATTCGCTGTGTCGTAGGTAGCTTTCATAATTTGGCTGATTCATAATTTTATACACAAAATACAAACAAACAAACGTGCTATAAATAATTACAACTTTCACTAACTATAATACGATTCACTTGCTTAAGATGGAGTTTACTTTATGTTTATTCTTTTTGAGCTGGCTGCTGGGTTGATTGCCATTAGATACCAATAGGTAATTTCTTTTTGGACAATGGGTTACTTTTTTTGAATATGACAGGCATTGAATTCTCTATATATTCTGAAGGCTTCATAACCCTGCTTCCAATAGAAACTTACTTAACGTCTCTAGTGTTGAAGTGAAATAATAGTGCTTTTGGAGATGAAACAAAGAAGCAAGCATTTAACTCTTTCACTGTTTCTGTTTTTGGTGGTATCTTTGCTGGCATCTTCTTCTGTAGTTCGAGTGGAAGCAAGGAAGCAATATCACAGCAAGAAGAGCAAGCATCAGAAGCACAAGGGTGCTGGCAATGGCAATGGTTCAGGCCCTGTGCCAGCTCCACTTCCTGATTACAATCAAACTCAGTCCACCATTTTTAATATCATGTCTTTTGGAGCAAAGGGCAATGGAGTTTCTGATGATTCCAAGGTAAAAGAATTGTCCAAAACAACCTTAAAAAAACAGATACACAGCTAAAAATGGTGACTGATGTAGATGTACTGTGTTGATCTTGTAAAAACCATTCTATGCAGGCACTTCTAGCAGCATGGAAAGCTGCATGCGAGATTCCAGGAGCTACATTGGAAATACCATCACAATACAAGTTTCTCATCAAACCCATAACTCTAAATGGCCCTTGTATGCCTCAGCTCATTCTTCAGGTTTGTACAATTTTCTTCTCCTTCGGGATTTTGGTATGTTTGAGACTGACAAAAAAGACAAACAGTATATTATTTGACTTGTCATGCAATAGATTGGTTTTCTTTTTTAAAAATAAAGGATAATTAATGGGAAGTGCAATTCCAAAGCAGATTGATGGTGCTGTATTGGCGCCTCCAAAAGTAAGTTCGTGGCCCAAATCTAGCTTGTTTCAATGGCTGAATTTCAAATGGCTACATAATTTCACCATTCAAGGCTCTGGTACTGTGGATGGCCAAGGCTTCAATTGGTGGACTTTCTCCACATTCTACAATAACAGAGTTAGTTCCTTTTTTCCCCATCTTCAATAACCAACTCTGTAATCTTGATTAAATTAGGCTAATTGCAATGAGAGATCATGGTTTTAGCTAAATCATTTCTGGTTATTTTTGTTTCTGCAGAAGAAATTGAAACACATTCCAGATATGAAGCCTACTGTAAACTTTTCATACCCTTCCTCTCTCATTTTGCTTATAATTACATTTTTTTTCCTGAATTTAATTGGGTTTTTTTAATACTTTGCTTATAAATGACAGGCTTTAAGATTTTATTCCAGTTATAATGTGACAGTTCGTGACATCACCATAATAAACAGTCCACAGTGCCATCTGAAATTTGACAACTCCGGCACCGTCAAAGTTGACAATATCACCATTTCTTCGCCGGAGAACAGCCCCAATACCGACGGCATTCACCTGCAGAACACACAAGATGTCGAGATTCAACACTCCAACATTGGCTGTGGTATGAACCGACCCAATTAACAGACATTTAATAATATTTTCTTGTCATTTCAAGAGTTAACCCTTTTTTTTTTTACTGGATCTTTTTTTATCTGTTTTATAATTTTGACGACACAAGAAAGTGGTGCTTTGAAAAAGAAAATTTTGACTCAGTTTTCAAAAATACTTTTTAAGATATAAAAACAATATAAAATGTTTAAAATAATAAGTAGAAAACTAAAATTTGGTCCGTTTGAAATCTGAATGCCCTCTAATTTAAAATTTTAAACACTTGTAAAAAAATATTTTCAATGAAAACGTTATTATCTTATATCTTACATTTTTTTTCCAAAATTATTTTTAAATAACAAATTTGTTTGGTTAACTACGTTCAAAAGTGATTCTATCAATTATTACCATATTTTTAGAAGTCTTGGTTAAACATTTTAAAGTCATTGGTTGGTTATTCATCTCTTAAGTGTTTCTTTAAAAAAGGTTTTTAAATTAATTCAATTTTTTTAACTATATTTTTTTTTTTAAAAAAAGAACTACTTTTGGTATTCTAAAACCACTTAATAAGCTATACTAAATACACAGTAAATTATTAATTTTTTCAAAGGTACTTAAAAGAAAATTCAATTTTATTTAAAAGGTCTTTTTTAAAAAAAAAATTTCCAAACACACTATTAATTCAAATTGTCACGGGTCTAGATTAATGTCATTTCTAAGGAAAATGATCTTGTAATTTTCTTGGAAAACATGTTTTACTCTAATTCATACATCTTCGCGCTTGTATATTTAATGGTGGAAAATTATGAGGTAAAATTGTAAAAATAACTCCATGGAGCTTAAAAAGTATACCTCCATCGGACAATATTTTGATTGCAGTAGCACATAAAGCTACACCACAGAGAAACTGGACTACACAATTGAACCAACTCATTTTAAGATTTGTTATTTTAACAGGAGATGACTGTATTTCCATTCAGACTGGCTGCTCCAACATCCACATTCATCATATCAATTGTGGCCCTGGACATGGCATAAGGTAAAAATATAATCCTCATCAATTTTACTGTTTCATAAAGCTAATTCCTGTAGAGAATATTATTTATGCCTTTGATTTTGCTCAACTTTTCTTAAACATTATTATATTCAGCACTAAAGATTATTTTCTTGCCTATAATTACAGCTTGGGCGGACTTGGGAAAGATAAAAGTGCTGCATGTGTCTCCAATATTGTTGTCCAAAACATCTCAATTCAAAACACTCTTTCAGGAGTGAGAATCAAAACCTGGCAGGTAAAAAAAGGGGGGGTTAAAATTAAACTACAAATCTACTCCTCTAATTAAGGTAGCTGTGTTATTTATTTCTTAATATTTACTCTGGATTAGTACTTTATGTAGTTTTTTCTGCCAACACTATTAGGAAAAGATGATTATAACGTTCGTACCTATAATGAATAAGTATGGATTGATTTGACACAAGAAAATAGAAAAAATAAATACGAATATGAAGTGACATGGTTTATAAAAAAGATTTCGTATGTTTTTGTAAAAAGTGAGTATAATATAGTGCATATATCCAACCATCGTTCTCTAGTTATTTAATTCTCGCATTAATGATAGAAATTACATAGAATCACAGACGTTACAAGTTTGGGGATGGGCTGAAGTTTGTAATTCAAACACTCTTATCCCATTTAGTCAATAAAAACTGTGATGATATAATCAGACGGTTCTGATTGGATTTGATGGAATATAAACAGGGAGGAATTGGGTCAGTGAAGAATGTATCATTCTCAAACATCCAAGTTTCTGATGTAAAGGTTCCCATTATGATAGACCAATACTATTGTGACAAGTACAGATGCAAGAACCAAACAGGAGCAGTTGCAATTTCAGGCATAACATACGATCAAATCATAGGAAGTTACACTGTGCAGCCTATTCATTTAGCCTGCAGCAGCCAAATCCCATGCGTAGACGTTGATCTCATTGACATTCAGCTGAAGCCATCTTCAGAATCCAGAGGCTTTCAAAGCTCCCTATGTTTGAATTCTTATGGCAAATCTCAGGCCCCTCTTCTTCCTACTAGCATGGACTATTGCCTGAGAAGGGGTGGTGGCGCTGTAAGGAGAATTGCAAGGTCTCATGATCATGTCTGCTACTAATGCTTCTGTCTTTTCTCTGTTCTGTTTCTGTTTTTCTTTTTTCCTTTCTCTAGCTTCCCTTCTGCAGTTTTTTCTTTTATTTTTGGAAAATGTAGGAAGGCGATGATTGTAAAAGCATTTATGGTTGTTGGGTTTGGCGTTGACATCATTTCTGAATCCATCAGTTATTTCATTTCCCAATTAGTACAAACAAAGTGACCCAAAATTTCCCCCACCCGTCTCTCAAAATTGATTCTTTTTTACTTTGTGAGAAGGGTTTTTTGGAGTTGTAATGAGTTGAAGAGTTGATCTACTCTATGATATTCCTTTTGCATTTGGTAAATTGGTTGGTGGTAACTCAAAAAGAGAGTTTAATGGCGGTGATAGTGGAGCAAGGCTTGTGAGGAATCAATTGCACGCGAGGCATTGCTTTTTGTTCTTTTACCTTTGTAATTAATATCATAATTTAGAGGCTTTTTATGGCTCCTGAAATCTGCTGCTTATACTTTACACGCACTCTGTTTAGTGGCTTAGTGCTCTGGTCTATTGTATCTAACCGAGAAGTTCTAGTACCTTCTACTTGGGGGAAGAACAGAACAACAAGAAAAGAAAGCAAAACAAGTTCCCATTTAGCGACTTCACTTTTTCCATGCCCCATTCATCTATTTCACTTTTCACTCAAAGTATTATTTGTTTTTTTAGAAAGGTAGATAACCATAATCTTTAAAGACCTTTTGGTTTAAAGTTTTATAGATATCTAGGAAAAAAAATGATTGTGTTTAGTTGTGCATGAAAAATGCTATCATAAATGAACTATGTCTGGCAAGATCGATACTAGAAATTACTAATGCATGGCAAGAGAACCGTACTTGTTTTGTAAGAATATTTTTGTAGATATGAAAATAATTGGATAATTGTGTCTGTTTTGTAATATTGCTACATGGGAATGCTTTAAATTTACCTAATGTTCCAAAAATACCTTTTTGAATATATATTAATTTTTAATTAGTTGAATATAATTTAAACTTATATTATATGTTCTTATTAATTCGAATTTATTCTTAAATTAATATAGTTTTATTGTTTTTATATGTTGTTTTTCTTGAGAAAATGATATATATTAATTTAGTATTTTTTTACAAAATAAAACGTAGTATCTTTCTTAAAAAAATAAACACTACCATATAACGAAAAAGAGTGATGCATATAGTTTTAAATATTTATTTTAATTATAAAATGTAATAAATAAGATAAATATAATTTAAAAAAATGGGTAAAAAAATAAAAAGGAGATGCCTTCAACATCATAACCTATGATGCTTGGAAATCTCTAAATTGCAAGGTATCTTATATTACAATCTAAATGCCAACTTTCATGAGAATCTTAAATTTCCACAAAATAAAGCCTATGACGGTTTTTGTTTTGTCTGGTTTTTAAAAGATGATGGACTTATTCAGATTTTTCAAAATAGTGTTATATTGTCCACTTTTAGATTTAAATTCACATGGTTAAATTCACATGGTTTTGCACATAGTTTTCTTGGTCATGTCTTGAAACCAATAGACTCATTGTTCTTGCCAGTACACCAAAACTGGATTTACAGATTAAGATGGCTTTTGAAAGAGTAAGAAATTAGTGTTTCCTTCTATCCTCAAATTCCATTCTAAAAACTTCCCTACTTTTAATAAACTATGTTCAAATCTCAACAAAAAGAAAAAAAAAAAAAGAGAACGAGTAGTTTATCATACTTCAAATAAAAATTTATATTGAATTTATAGACAAGAATACCAACAAACAACAATTATCTTACTTTACCAACTTAACTAGTTAAGACGTTTCACATCTGACAATTTTTTTTAGTACAAATTAGAGATAGAAGAATTTGAACCACGGACCTCTTGTTTTAGGTCAGACGTAAAACAGAGAAAGAGACACACTACAGACGGGCTGGGCCTTTAAGGAAAAAGCAAATATTCAGTAGCATATATGGATTGAGAATTGGGTTCTAGAAATGGGCCTTTAAGCCCAAAAAAGGAAATTTGTTTTGTTATTTACACATTAGGGGAGGCAAGATCAGCATCAGCAGTTCCCTTGAGGCTTTTGCCTCTTTCAGTTCGACTATTCTCAGCAAACTTAAGGCTAGCCATATGGAAGCCTTTGGCCTTCTCCTCAGAAGTCCATTCCGACAAGTAATAGTCTTCCTCAGAAGCAATTTTGGAGGAAGGCCCAAAGAACATACTGCCCCATTGAGGAAAATAAATCAATGCAATTGGGAGAGTGCAAGCTATTATCATCACTCCCATTAGACTTATTCCTCTCTCTTTTGTGTATCTGTTGCCTCTGAAGAATATCAGCTGAGTCAGCACCGACCCCACATTCCCGCCCCCACCTGTCATCCCCGATATTACTCCTAATGACCTATCACCAAAGATTAAAATATTTGTTGATATCTCGATATATTCATAAATCATAACATATCATAGATTAATTATGTATCAATCTACGTTCAATACTTATAAAATTGAAATTTTGATATTGATGTAGATATTTTTATCCTTGCCTAACACATATTTTTCCACCAAAAACGGTTTGAATTTCTTGTTTCCATTATCAAATATGGAGAAGTGTTTTAAGTCAACGAAATTAGGAGGTGTGAATTGTGTTAGGCAGTATACTATGATAGGTTTGGAATTTTGAAATAGAGTGTGCTTTTCTCTTTTTCCATTTTTGTTTTATTCTCGGCTTTTATTTGTTGGGATTTTTATGTAATTATTAGAGTTAGTTGCGGTTTTAGACCCGGTTGAATAACAATTTTTTTTTCTCTCTCTTTAAATAATAATAATAATAATAATAATAAATTGTTAGGCTAGGTTTGAGTGTGGAGGTTTTAGACCTAGTTATTGACTAAGGGGTCTTTAATTCAAGTTTTTGTAAAAATACAAATTAAAAATAAATATTTAACCTTTTTCTTTTAAAAAAAACTAATTTACACTCTAAACTTTAGAATATATCAATTTAAACACTCAACCAATAATTGTATCAAATATGGTGGAAAACATATAATTGTCTCTATTATACTTTCTAAATTGTTACAAGTTAATGAATCACCAATAATTAACATGAATTTCTTTCTTAGAAGTTGGAGGTTAAATCTTCATTTCCAAAGTTATTATTAGGTGACATCTCTTTTTAAGTACTTCTCATATCTTTCTTCGAAAACATTGGGTTGATTTATTATTATTATTGGTGTGTATAGTTAGATTGAATTGCATTAAGATGGAATATGGATAGTGTCGTTTCTAAGAAGAAGAAATGAAAAAAAGAAGATTTGTGTACCTTCGAGAGACGAAAGGAACAACACCAAAAGTAAGTCCACAAGCAGCTTGAACAAACACTGAAAAAACGATCATAATGGCAATCGAAGCACTCAAAGAATTAACCAACCCAAGAATCACACACAAAATTCCCCCAATTGTTTGCACCGACCACAAAGCCCACAGCCTCCCTCTCATTCCAAATCTTTTCCCCACCACATCCGACAATACTCCGCCGTAAGGCCTCGAAAACAGATTCGCCAGCCCAAAACTCGCCGCCACTATCCCCGCCGTGTGCAGATTCAAATTAAACCTATCGTAAAAGTAATTCGCTATTACATTATCAATCGTCAATTCCACTCCGAAACTATACCCATAAGTCAATGCCAGAATCCATCCCCTGTAATTCTTCACCCCATTCAACACAACTTTCGATAATTCGTCTTTCGCCTTCTCCCCTCTTTTCTGCAGCCGCCGGAAATTCCCGTCTGGAGTGTCCTCGCCCAGGAGGAGAACGGCGAAGGCGGAAAGCGTTTGGAATAACGCTGGGATGAAGAAAGCGATTCTCCACGCGGTGAATTTCGTTGCGCCGATGTGTTCGATGATGGCGAAAACATACGGCATGATTAACTGTGTTGCGCCGCCGCCAAGGTTCCCCCAGCCGCCGGCGACACCGTTGGCGGTGCCGACAACGTTGGAGGAGAACATGGAACTCATCCAGAATTGGGTTGAGACGAATGTAGCGAGGGAGAAGCCGGTGAAGAATCGGACAAGGAGAAACGAAACAGGAGATGAAGCTATGGAGGTTAAATAAACCGCCGGTGAGGTTATAAGAATGAGTGAAGCGGAGGCGAGACGTGGTCCGACCAAGTCGCAGGCGGAACCCATCATGATTCGGGCGAAGACGGCGCCCGAGACGGAGGCGATTCCGGCGTTTCCAATGTCGGTGTCGGTTAAATCGAGGTTGTCGCGGATCACCGGAAGCAGAGGAGCCGCCGCGAAACTGGAAATGAAACAAGCGCAGAAGGAAATCCATGAGAGATGAAACGTTCGCATGTGCGGCGCTGCGACGGAGAATATGTTGAATTTGGTGGATTTGTGTTCGGAGTCCACCGGGAGAGAGAATTTCCTCGGCTGAGCCGCCGCCGTTGCTCCGCCGTCGACCTCCATGTTGGACGGATTAACAAAGGGGGGGTTTTGAATTGGGAGGAATTTTGTTTAAGGATTTAAAGGGAAATGAAGTGGCTTTTTGAGGGAATGAGAAGGGAAATTTGGGAGGTGAAAACAATGTTGGAATACGCCGAGTCTTACTTTTTTTTAAAAGGCTAAATTTTGGTTTTAGTTTCTTTAAAAAAAAAAAAAAACAAACGACTTGGAGACACCAAGAAGACGACTGTGGACAAATGGATGAATACATGCATATGATTATCACTGAGGTCAACTCAATATTTGAGTGCCTTCTTTTATTTTTTTACTAAAACTATTATAAATATAAAAAATATCAAATAAGTATAAAAAAAATTGCTTAAATAATATTGCCCATTTTATTATATTTAAAAATAATTTTTTTTTAAATAATTAATATGACACACAATAAATAAAATTAATCATAGATTGTATTGACTAATTTTTATATATATTATGTTTTTCATTTTTGTGATTGAAAGGAACAGAATAACCGAATAGATATAGCAAGTATTACTCATTAATTAATAGATTTATTTATCTAAATATAAGTTTGGTTTTTAAGTTTTAACATGTTGTTAACAATTTCAATGTATATTTTATATTCAAAGTTAATAAAGTGTATAGGAAATATTTCATCATTTAATTTTCTGGATATTTTTAAAGTGTTTTAAATTAAAAATTGAACGTTAAAAACATTTATTGGTTACAATATTGAAGATACAAAAAATTGATATTACTTATTATTATCTTTTGTGGTAGTTTTCGATGGCATTTAAGAGACTTTACATCATTTTCCACAAAATTCACCAAACACTCAGAGATGGAATTAAACCATATACTAGTCGAAGTGTTTGCTCTTGCTCGTTTAGCCATAGCATCAATTACACTATTATTTCTCTAACAACATGCAAAAGGATTGAATTTCTTCTAATTTCAGTTTGATAACTCCATTCATGTAAAAAATGAAATTAATTTTTTGCCGACAATCTGATTCTACAACTAATCGATGAAATTGAAGAGATTTGGCTAAGTTCACCCCTTCCTTGATAGCGAGAATTTCTGTCTTTGGAGGTACATATAAGGAATCAAAATAATTTCCTTAAACAACCAAGGGTCTCCATTCGAATCTCGAATTGCAATACCAATTTATGTTGATTCAAGAATTGAGATTTCACAACGAGAGAAATAGGGCGGACTTATGCCGATGCCACCCTCTTGATGTGAGCGGCAGAAAGTTGTAATTTGTGTGAAAATAACTTCTCTCGATGCCAAATTTACAATTTTGGTGTTGGAAAAGATAACATGTCTATAATGCCATCCTATTTTAGTATTGAAAAAGGGTACTTTTCCCGATGGTATTTTGAAATAGCATCGGAAAAATTTTTTTAAAAATTTCAATATTATTACGTACTTTTCTCAACGCCTTTAACTTTGGCATTGAGAATGTTTTTTTTTTTTTTAATTTCTTATTTGTTAAATGTCACACATGTTTGAATCTTACAAATTCATGCAAATAAAATAAATCAACAACTAATATATTTAATTAGTTTTCTTAAACATTACATTATCCACAAAACATAAACATTGAAATAACATTACACAATATCTACAAAACATAAACCCCAAATTACTTACAAAATAAAAATCTACAACCTAATTTTTCTTATTCGAAGATGCATCTTGAATATAAATCTCGAAATACCTACAAAATACAAATATAAATAGTGTCAATATTACTAAATAATTAACTTAGCAACATTGACATAAAACTTAAATATGGCTACATTTATTTATAAACCAATCTAAGAAAAGTCCGGAGTGAATTTGAGACATCAACCTCTTAAATTTGGCAGAGAAGTGCATGATTAAGAGCATTTATGTCCTTTTTTCTTTATAATTTTAATATTAATTTATTTGAAAATATGCTTTTAGTTAAAACTACGACGGTAGTATATAAACTTTTGAGATTCATGTATGTTTCGTTCACCAACCTTTAAAATTACAAAACTACTCTTTAAAATTAGATTAAAAAAAGTTGATGAATTTTAGATACAAATTTGAAAAATATTAACTAATAGTTCAATTAAATTTGTCAATAACATATTAAATACACAATTAAAAATTTGGAGACTTATTGGATACTTTAGAAAATTCATAAATAGATACTACTTAGATTACATTTACTTAGGAGAAACATAATAAATCAATAGTAATCTAAAAAGTGCGTCTCATTTAATTATGTTTGGTGTTGTTTAAATGTGTTTTGTATTCCTGTTGACATATGTGGCCCACTTCCAAATGTGTAATAAAAAACTTAAATTGGTTGAAGAGTAGAGGACAACAAATCCAATTGTGTTTGAAAATTTCGTGTAAATACCATTATCGTTATAAATATTATTACTATTAACGGTAACATTAATAGTAAATGTGATAGATTTATAATTATAAATAAAATGGGATCAACAGAAATTCAACTATCTTTGTGATTGAAGTCCATTATGATTGATCACTCAATAGAATTTCATTCTGAATTCACCAGGCATTGGTAAATGTGGCATAATTTGAAAGTTGGAGACTAAACATATAATTTAAGGTAAATAAATAAGGTAGAAAATATAAGGAGAAACACTCTAGAGTAGCATTCAAGGGGTTGTTTGAGGGCTAGGTTTGGAATGAGATTGGTTCGTCATTTTATCCAAAATTCATGTTTATATTGAGCTTTTTTTTTTATTTGTAGCACCAAATTCATTCTATTCTTATAGTTTTCAACTTTCCATCTTTTTCGCGCTTCACAATTTCATTTTCGTTCAACTTTCGATTACTCACGTGTTCCAACATTTTTCTAATTTTCAATAATCTTGATCATATTTCAACCACTAAACACTCCAAAGCAAACTTTTCCAACACTCCAAATCAAACTTTTCCATGGAGATGTGATACTAAACAATCAGCGCTGAGTCAACTAACTTCGCAATGGAGATTCACCTTTTCGTGGTGAAAAGACCGGTCTGTCCTTGTGATATGTGATGTGACAGATCAGATGGGAATGGGCCACAAAAGTCAAGACTAGGGATATACTCTCAAAGATCGTGACCTTTTGGGTGAAAAGTCCAGCCTGTCCTTGTCACATACGAGAATGGGGATGGGTGTAAAGGACGATACGGGGATATACTCACATATAGTGAAAAAAATTGTAGTTGAAAAGTTTATAAGAATTTAACTAAGAATTAAGTACTCAATTAGACTTATAAGAAAATTTGAAAAAATTGTTATCAGTCTTGAAACTATTTGTAAGAGTAGAATCCATTGCGTTGTGGACATGCATCTCGATGACAAATTCATTATGATTCGTGGTTAAACAAATCGAATAGAAAATTAAACTTCTAAACAAAATTTTCATCAGTAAATTTCTTTATTTAATTATGTCATTTCCACCAATACTTTAAAAGACCAATCTATGTTTTAAAAACTAAATAGAAAATAGTTTTTTTTTACTTTTGTTTAAAAAATTTAACTAAGAAATATATTTGAAAGACATCAAATCTAGAAATAAAATGAATACTAAACCAAACTATATTCAACGTATTAAAAAGAAAAAAGAATTTAAAATTATATAGTAAATATATTACTTGTAACAAAAAACAAAAACTGTGGTTAGAGAGTAAATTTAACTCATATACTTTTAAAATAATGATGTTGCAAAACAAATTGGCGACTTGCTACTCATTTGTCTTTATTTATTGAAGAGTAAGAGGGAAGAAAACTAAATGAAATAATATATTTAATTTCTTTTGTGGAAAAAATAATATTTAATGTTAATTTATGTAATAGAAACGTTAAATTCAAAGACGGTAGCTGGATATTTAATTAAAAGTCATAGAGGCCGGGCCGGAGAATATTCAACCATGAAGGTGGGGCCCCTCTCAAGTATCCCAGAATATTCCGCACCACTTTTCTAAATTCAATTTATTTGTTTATTTATAATACACGAATCTGGCTTGGATTCATTGTCAACTTCGTGGAGGGCCCCATTTTCCCAAGCCACCTTCCCTCCTATTAAATAATCTTCCTATTCCCGACCAGGATCCGCCACGTAATCCCTAACAGAATAACAATGAGTTTTAAATTATTTTTTTCTAAACATAATTACACTACACAAATAGATATAGCGGAGATGCACACAAATATTTTCTTTAATAAATACTAGGCTGCAAATTTGGTTGTCGAAATTTCAAATTATTTTTTATAATTATTTTCTTTGAAATAAAAACAAAAAGTAGAAAGGTTGTTTTTATAATTAGTGGTAGATAATAAAGTATTTCCACCACTTACCCATCATACGATATCAAAATAAGTATATGATTAGGAGTAAATTTTAAATGGTTAAAATTATTTTTATTATATTCAAAACCATTTTGAAATGAATATTTTAATGTAAAGAGTAAATTTAACCATTATAGAATTACTTTCAAATATCTCTAAGTTTAACTTGACGATAATTGATATGCATCCACTCATTTAAATTCAGAGGTTTGATCTTCAAACTTCTACAATAGTACTATAAAAATGACTTGACATAAAGTAAACTTCTACAATAGTACTATAAAAATGACTTGACATAAAGTAAAAATATTATTTGGTATCAATTATAAAAGAAAGTCACGTAGGAAAAGAAAATATAAATTGAATGTTTTGTCAAAAAAAAATTACTCTCTTTGACGTGAAAAAAAATGTAAACTAAATACTTTAAAAGTGAAATAGATGTACGTGGTATGTTATTTGGTAGTATTAGTAACTTCTTTGGAAAGATACCAAATTTCTTATTAAAAATGACGTGTAATAATAAAAAATTATTATAAATGAAAAAAGTAACAAACTATTTACATATATAGAAAAATTTCAGTCATAGATTGCAATAGAATTTCATCCCTCCTTCTATCATTAAACAATAAAAGTCAATCGCGATCTATCATTCAATGATAAAAGTTTATCATTATAGATCGCTAAATATTTTTATATTTATAAATAGGTTTGCTCATTTTACTATATTTGAAAATAATTCTATATTAATTATCCTTTTTATGTTTGGTAAAAAAAAAACATAAAAAATGGAAAATTCAAACCTTCAAATTTGGTAGGATGATAAATATCTTAACTATTGAACAATAATACTTATGGAGACCTTAATTAACTTCTAAATATTTATAAAATATAATGAATGTTCTAAAAGTCATTATATATACTTTCAAAAAAGATAATACAGCAAATTATGTGTCTGCCATGACTTGCTATGATAAATTATTTAATATATTATGTTAAAAGAATTTTATTGGTATAATATATATACGAATCCCAATCTATTTGGGTTACAAAGTCAGAGCACCTCATAAAGTTAGAAACCCTCACCCGCTCGTTTTTGCACCCAAAATGATATTTTGCTTGAATATATAATTGCCTTCTTTTCCTATTTAATTATTTTAATTTTTCCCCTTTACATTATTACTTTAGGGAATGAAATAACGGGAGTAGAATCGTTCACCAAATTTTCGAATTTTTTTAAAAAATAATATTATTTTAATATAGTTAGAAAAAAGAAAAGACAAAAGTAGGCACACGTGCCTCGTGGACAAAAAAACATTTTGAAATGTTTTTGCCTCTGTGTGGACAAAAAACAGAAGTAAGAAACAATTTCAAGTGAGAATGCATTGTTCCTGAAAAATACCCCATATTTTTTCCTTTCCTTACAATTTAATTATTGATGTTATTTTACTTTTAAAAAAATATTAATGTTTTTCAATTTATAAATTATATTTGTGTCACAAGTTCCAGAAGTAAGTTTTTTTATGTAGTTTTTTATTTTGTTATTTTTTAGAATTTAGAAGATGGTTGTTATATTATATAGTCGAGGAACAAAACAGGGTTCCTATGTTATCGATAATGGGCTTTTTCGTAAGGCCATAATTAGAGCCCACTTTCATTTAGTTGGACTTTGTCTCTCCACTTGCGCACTCAGTAGAGAGGAAAAATAATAAATAATTAAAAACTCGTTTTTAATTATTTTTGTTTTTTATTATTGTTTTTAAAAATTAAGTCTATTTTCACTTTTTTTTAAGTTGATTTGCATCTGTCTTAAGTACAAGAGTTGAATTACACACCAAATTCAAAAAACAAAAACAAATTTTTAAAAGTTATTTTTTTAGTTTTCAAATTTTGGCTTGGCTTTTTAAACTATTGGTAAAAAAATAGATAACAATTGAATAAATTTGAAGGTGTAAGTTGTGTCTATAATCTTAATTTAAAGAAAAAAAAAAAACAAAAAACGAAA
Source organism: Citrullus colocynthis (assembly GCA_031780015.1). Classification (NCBI taxonomy): domain Eukaryota; kingdom Viridiplantae; phylum Streptophyta; class Magnoliopsida; order Cucurbitales; family Cucurbitaceae; genus Citrullus; species Citrullus colocynthis. The sequence goes on from QLSR01000552.1 coordinate 246,651, forward strand.
TGGTTACAAAACGGAGCCTAAATTATTAGGTACTTTTAAAAGACTAGAAACTTTGTGATATATATATATATATATATATATATATATATATATATATATATATATATATATATATATATATATATATATATAATAAGCAATTATTTTAAATGACAAAACTACTAAAAATATTTTAAAATATAAAAATATAGCAAGATATCATAACGAATAGACAATGATAATTTGCTATATTTGTAAAAAAGTTGACTCATTTTATTATATATGACAACTGTCATTTGGCCATGAATTCAAATACTTCTAAAAATATAAAATAAATTAATTTTTTTAAAATGAAAGAAGAAAAGATTTCACATGGACATAAGTTTTAAAAAGTCTATTTTTATTTTCGAACTTCTAAAATCAACTATTTTTTCTCCCGATCTTTCATAAAACATCTACTTCTTTAAAAAGTAATTTTAATCATGCTGTTATCAATCAACCTATGTGTCTCCGATACATGTTAATTAGGGTAAAGACATTAACAAACTCAAAACTCCATTATTCTTAATTTCTTATTTTTTTAAAAAAAAACTAACAATAAATATAAATGTTAACGCAAAGAACTCACAAAAGTCCTTGAGTACTCCTTCAACCTACTCTTCTAATCCTAACACGTTGCTAGAGCTGACATGCGAAAGTATTCACATCAATGTAGTGCTGAGTCAATTGCACTCCAATTTCTAAGTAGCACGCTAAGTATTTAACTTGGCTAAACACACAAAGAATTACTTACATCTTGAAGTTGTTGGTTCGAGACTATTTATAAAGCCCTGTCTTTTGACTCTGGCTTGGATGACTGCAATATCGACAATGTCATAATGTTAGTGGTGAGCATGGATCAACCATTTTCCTTTTTGAAGAGACTCCATGAGTTCGATCAGTTGACTCAACACCCGAGACCTTGAAGAGACCCCTATGTATGCTTTAGAACCTTTTTGAGCTAGGATCTTGTAATGGCCAATCGTCAACAATTAAAAAAAAACATACAAGGTTAAAATACCATTTTAGTGCTTATACTTTAAAGCTTGTTCAATTTTAGTCTATATATCTTCAATTGTCCAAATTTTGTTATTGTACTTTCAATAAATCGTATGTTTAGTCCCAATACTAGTTTATTGTTGATTTTTAAAAAGCCTTTTGTTATCCATCGGTACTTTTACAATGAATTTTGAAAACATATTCACAATACTACATTTATTTGCATGAAATTATTACTAGGAAAATCATTTTAAATAACAAAATTGTGAAAATATTTACAAATAATAACAAAATATCATAGTTCATTTGTGATAGACCGCGATAGATCACAATAGACTACTAAAATTTTGTATTATTTGTAAATATCTTGGTTCTTTTTTCTATATTTGAAAACAACCTTTATTATTATTATTATTTAACCAATTTCGATAAAAATAAAAGATAAAAACTTGGAGGGACGAAATTTAAGATTTATTGAAAATATATGAACTAAATTTAAACAATTAAGATTACAAGGACTAAAATTAAACAAACTTCAAAATATAAAAAAAAATTTGAGAAAAGAAAAAAAAAAAAAAAAAAAAAAATTAATTTCTGTAAAATTTTGAAGACGTAGCATAGATCTTCCGAAATTTCATAAACTAAAAAAATGAAACAAGTTCAATACTAAAATTAACATTTTATTTTTATTTTTTATTTTTTAAGTCTGGCCTCTTGGGGGCTTGTACTACAAAAAATACAAGAAAAATAAGTTAGAAGTCAACATGTTATTGTGAAATCGAGCGTGACTCAATTGGGAAACCAATATGTTAGTTATTTATTCTCACTCTAGAAAGAAGCATAGCCTCATACTTTCTTCAAAAATAAAATTAAAAAGAAAAAAGAAAAAAGGAAAGCCTCGTAAAACAACCCGTTCTTATCGGGGCAGTTAAGGAAAACGGTTACAAATCATGGCATTGTCATTGAAGCATATAAAGACCAAAGCAGCGCCAATTCCAGAAAAACCATCCCTCTGCCCGTTCCCCATTCGTGCCCTAACCCGACCTTGAGGAAGAAACCTAAAAGGATTTTCTTTTTAAAAAATCAAAGCCATTTATATAGTGAGATTAATTAACAATGGCTGGAAGGCATTTGGTTTCTTTCTCATTGGTCATTCTCGCCGTCGCCGCCTTAACCGGCCAAGCTCACGGATCCGCCATCTGCGACAAAGCTGATTTCCCTGCACTCTGCCGGTCCACCGTGAAAGACGCCTCCGATCCGACATCCGCCATGACGGCCGCCATCGAACACCTCATTTTCGAAACAGAACACGCGAAAGATTCGAGCCAGAAGATCGGCAATTTGAAGTCTCTAAGCGTGTGCAAACAGAACTTCGACGACGCCCTTGACGATCTGCAGAAAAGTTTGCAGTATTTGAAGAACAACGACATTCCGAGCCTGAAAATCAGCCTCTCCGGAGCACTGACTGACTACTCCACGTGCGACGATGCGGTGATGGAGAACGGCGACGAGAAGAAGGCTTCAGGCGTTTTGAACACTGACACTCTGTTGCGTAATTTGGCTGGCAATTGCTTGTACTTAGCCACTTTGTTGAAGTAATTTTTCCATTGGTTTAATAATAGGAAGAGGAACGGGCGAATTAAAGGAGGTTTGGCCGGACCGATGTGTCGCTTTGGTTTCAAATTATTTCGATTTGTCGTATTATAATCATCTAAAACGGCGACAACCAAATCAAATTACACAATTATATTTTCAAATATTTCTTATATGTGAGAATGAGGCACATGCCAACCCTTGATGGAGAAGAAATTTTGCCAAAGCCAATTTTATTAAATTTAAATTAGAATGGGTTTGGAATGCATTTCGGTAAGAATACAATGTTTAATTTAAAAAATAAGTCATTATAGTATTTGATAACCTGTGTATATTTTGAACAATTTTTAACCAAAGAATTTAAATAAAAATGGGTACAAATAAATGATGTCACATGTCTTCAGTATGTCCATTTAATTACCATGATGGTTATGATTCAACTCGTGATCAATTATTTGGTTGATTGAGTAAATTAAATTGCTCGGTTTGTAGGTCTAAAATGGTTGGATCGAAGCCTAAGCCCAAGAACAATTATTGGACCCCAAAATAACCAAGCCGAAGCCTACATAAGCACTTTTAATAGACCTTACTTTTCATTTGAGAATATTATGACTGGAGCTTTAAAGCTCTCGAATTTTGAAGATTGCTCTCAAGTTTCTAAAAATAGACTTAGGGGACCACACTTCTCTTAAGTTCTTAAGGAATTATTTTGAAGACTTGATCCAAGAAGAATTGAAAAAAAAAAACTTTATTTTAACATTTGAAAGAAAACACCAAAAGATCGATATTATAGATTGTATGAAATGAATATAAATATAAAATTTATTTCAACAAATAAAATTTCTTCGAAATATTGTTCAACATATATATTTTTATAAATTTGACTATTATATTATAATTATTTACTATATTATATCCATTAACCTATTGAATCTTTAGCTTAGCTCAATTGATATAAGTGTACGCTGAGGACCAAAACAATAGATCGAAAATAAACGGTAAAGAAAATAAATTCAAAATTAAAGTCTTAAATTTTTAATCAATTTGATGCTTACAATCTAATTATGGTTATCATAAGAGAAAATTACCACCACAATTTTTAGAATTAGAAAAAAAATAAAAAAGAAAAAAAATCACATGATATCACATGAGCCTAAATCTTAAAAGGTCTATTTTTTTTTCAAAACTTTTAAAAAAACAACCATTTTTCTCCTTTTAATCATGTTATTATCAATCGACCCATGTGCCTTCAATAAAAACCCATTACTATCTTCTTTTTTTTTTTTTTTTTTTTTTAAAAAAAAGGACCCATAAAAAAAAAAAAAAAGGGTTTTTCTTGCGGGTTGTTTTCCCCAAAAACCTTAAGGTTAGAAGCCATATATTATTTACGAATTCTCACACTAGAATCAAGGAAAGCCTCAGGAAACAACCCGTTCTTATTGGGGCAGTTAAGAAAGACGGTTACAAATCATGCCATTCCCATTGCCATTAGAGAATATAAAGACCAAAACACCGCTAAACTCACCAAGCCATCCCTCTGCCTGTTCCCCGTTTGTGCCCTAACCCGACCTTGACGAAGAAGCCTAAAAGAAGAAAAAAAGTATTCAAAGCCATTTATAGTGAGATTAATCAACAATGGCTGAAAAGCATTTGGTTTCTTTCTCATTGGTCTTTCTCGCCGTCGTTGTCTTCGCCGGCCAAGCTCACGGATCCGCCATCTGCGACAAAGCCGATTTCCCTGCACTCTGCCGGTCCTCCGTGAAAGGCGCCTCCGATCCAAAATCCGCCATAAAGGCCGCCATCGAACACCTCATTTTCGAAACAAATCACGCCAAAGATTCGAGCCAGAAGATCGGCCATTTGAAGTCTCTAAGCGTGTGTAAACAGAACTTCAACGACGCCATTGACGATCTGCGGAAAAGTCTGCAGTATTTGAAGAACCACGACATTCCGAGCCTGAAAATTAGCCTCTCTGGAGCATTGACTGACTACTCCACGTGCGACGATGCGGTGGTGGAGAGCGGCGACGAGAGGAAGGCTTCAAGCGTTTTGAGCACCGACACTATTCTGGAAAATATGGCTGGCAATTGCTTGTACTTGGCCACTTTGTTGAAGTAATATTACCTTGATTTTATAATAGGAAGAGGAGCGGGCGAATTAAGGGAGGTTTGGCCGGACCGATGTGTCGTTTTGGTCTCATATTATAGCAAATCCAAAACCGCGACAACCAAATCAAAATTACACAATTATATTTTCAAATATATCTTATATCTGACTAAGGCCATACTTTCTTTTTTGTTGTATTAAAAAAGACGAATCTCAAGAGTATTTTTTCATATATTTATCGGAATTTAAATATTCCTTTATAATTATAAAGCAAGTTATCGGGTATATTATTTATATTATAATAAATTAACATGTCTAATCATGGTCAATGTGTGTGTTTTTTTAGATTTAAGAAATTAAAATATTATATTGTAAGAGAAATAAAATAAGGTTAAAAATTAATATGGCTAACATTTTCTTTGAGAAGGGTTTTGTAATGGATAATTTTAAATCTTATTTGTTACATGATTTTTTACATGGTTTTATTTTATTTTATTTTAACCTTCATGGAAGATAGGTTTCATGTCACTGTCAATGTTTTGTTAGGTTAAAGTCAAGGAAGGTATAGGAGAAATAAAGGATTTTAATTTTCTATATCTATATATCTTTAAAGAAATTAGATGAACATTCATTGTTCTTTTTATAAAATTTGAAAACTTAACTTATTTTGTTAAGAATTTAAACATAATTTCTGGCCTCTCTTTTCAAATAAAATTTATGTTGAAAAATATAATTGTGGATTAATTAAAAAAATATTAAATACTAGAGGAAAATTTGTAGTTTTTTTTTTTTTTTAACATATAGTAGAAAATTCATAGTTGAAACTTTTATTTAAAGACAAAAAATTATTTTTACTTAAATATGAGTTTTGACAAATTTTCAAGTTATTATTTTTTTAGTTTAGTTAATTTATAAACATATTATGTAAAACCAAATCACACAGTTCTATTAGAATGAACATGACTATTTAAATACAACATTAATTTAATGTTGGAAAGTTTGGATATATTATATACTACATGTATTCAACACATACATAAAAAAAGTACGAATATTTTTTTAGTAGATATAGAACTCAATCCACGATGGGAAATTTGAAAGCCATTCAGTGTTTAAACAACACTGCCCTTTGGGATGGAAATCTCAATTCTTTTTTTGGCTTGTTTCTTAAGTCCTTTGACCCTTATGTGACTATTAATTTCGATTTTATTTTTAATGGTATGCTCTTTTGAACTTGTGACTCTTAGTCCAAAATGATCCATAACAATCACTAACATATTGTTACTTAAGCTATGCTCACCAAAGCTTTTATATATACACTATACTTTTAAACAAGTGATCAATTAATAAATGACACTATATCAGGCTAATATAATGTAACAAAAGAAACCTATGATTGTAGCATGAACATTAGGATTTTGGAGTATCATTTGGAAGCTTCTTTGAAAATTTTGCCCAATTAATCTGTTATTTTTATTTTAGTTTCCATTAGGTTCAATTTTAAAGAATCTAATTTTATTTACTATTAACTTCACTCTCGTTTAAAACCATGTTGTTGATATGGCATAACTTGATATTAGTTAACACATATATCTGTTTCTTTTTTTGAAATAGAAAGTTCAAATCCTTCTATTAAAAAAACTAAATCCATGAAATTAAGAAAAGTAGTAAAAACAAACATTTCCAAACTTTAGAAACTAAAGTCCCGTTTGGATCGAGTAAAAAATATTTTTTAACGTACTCATTTTAATTTAAACTCTTTAGATAAAAATTATTTAAAATACACCTCAAAACACCTCATTTTTTTTTTTTTTACAAAATGACTTTCAGTTTTTAAAATTAAACATGTAATTCAAACACACCTAAAACGAAAATGAATAAACATTTTGAACTTTTAGTCCAAATAAAAGAAAAGTTAAAATATCATTTTGATCGTTGGTTTTCAATCTATTTTAATCTATTACTTAAAATTGTCCCAATTTAATCTTTATAGGTGATTTCAAAACCTACTGTAAGTATTACAAGGAAACCAGTAATTTAAACGTTAAAGAGCAATATGTTAACTAAAATCTAAAGAAATATTCAATTAACTCACTCTATGATGAAGGAAAGCAAAACAGCCCGTTCTTATTGGGCAGTTACGGAAAGCGGTTACAGCCATGTCATCGAAATAGCATATAAAAACCAACCCAGAGCCAAGTTCACAAAACCATCCCTCTGCCTGTTCCCCATTTGCCGAACTTAAATACACCTCAGAGAAAGAAACCTACAAAAAAAAAAAAAAAAAAAAAAAATGGAAACCAAAAAAAAACAAAATATTTTTTTTTTTATTTATTTTTTATATAAAAAATAAATAAAAAAAAAAATATTTTGTTTTTTTTTGGTTTCCATTTTTTTTTTTTTTATGTTTTTTTTTCTGTTGTTTTTTTTTTTTTTCTTTTTGTCTCTTTTTTTTTTCTTTGAACATTTTTTAATTTAAAATCCTTTAAAACAATAAAATAGTAATTTTTTAAAACCAACCCCCAAAAAAAAAAAAAAAAAAAAAAATCCGAAGCCACTAAATTACAAATATGGCTGAAAAGCAATTGGTTTCTTTCTCACTGGTGTTTCTCGCCGCCGTCTTGTTCGCCGGCCAAGCTCAGGGATCCGACATCTGCCAAGAAGCCCAATACGTGCCGCTCTGCCGATCCGTGGTGAAAGGTACTTCCGATCCGACGGTCGCCATCAAAATAGCCATTGAAAATCTCTTGTTTGAAACAAAACGCGCTAAAGCAGGGAGCGTGAAGCTGGCCAATGCGCAGGCCATTAATGCTTGCAATCAGAACTACGACTCCGCCATTGACAGCCTTGAGAAGGGCTTGCAGTATTTGAAGAGCAAGGACAAGCAGAGCCTTCAGGTCATGCTTTCCGGGGCCTTATCTTTCTACGTTTCCTGCAGCGACGCGGTCGTGGAAGTCAGCAGCTTCGGCGTCGTCAAAATGGCTTCAACCATTATGAATACCGATACGATGCTGCAACATCTGGCTTCAAATTGCTTGCACGTCGCCTCTTTGTTGAAGTAATGTTTCCAATTAGGGCGTGCCTAGGAACAGGGGAACGGGAGCCGATGCGTCGTTTCGTTTTGGTTTCAGATGATTCGGTTTGTCGTTTTATACTAAATCCTAAAAGGCGACACCGAAATTAAAATTATATTTTCAAATATATTTTTCTTCTTCTCTAAGACCGTGAGGGCGTCTGGTTCGCTTTTTCTTTTTCTTTCTTTTGAGAAATATATTATTATGTTATTTTATATATCCATCTATCCGTCATTGATATGAATGAATCTGAGGGTTGTTTATCTGGCAGCGACAATGGAAAGCGGGGTTCATTACTTGATGATCGGTGGATGATATATCCATTACCTGGCCCCAAATATTGAAAACAAAAAATGAAAACCTTACTATATGGGATCAATATTTTTTGTTTTTATGTCTTTTAAAATGATAACTTAACATAAATAATTATCAAATCAATTCTTCTAAATTTGAGTACCAAATAAAAATCTACTTTTAAATTTAAGGACCAAAATGTATTTTTACAAAAATTTTCCATTTGTGATACTAAAGACAATTTCATGATTTTGAAACTCAAACTTTATTTGTGCACCCAATATGCAAATTCTAGCAATTTGAGAATTAATAACTCTTTGTTATATGTATCTCTAATTAAGAAAATTTAAAACTTTAAAACTCAATTTGATATCAACACTAAAGAAATACATAATAAAAATAATAATCATATATAATGTCACGTGGTTGTTGTTTTCAAGCAACCAGACATGTGGCACTTGGTGTCAAAGGGTGCCAAGTAAGCCTTAAAGAGGTTGTCGGACAATAGAGAGCTTAAGAGAGTGAGTGAGTTTTGAGAGAATTTGAGAGAATGAGAGCTTAAATAAGGGCCTCTTGCCTATTTGTAGAGGCTTTACACCAACGTACTTTTTATGACTGACTTATAATGTCGATTATGGAATATTCTAGCCACTCTAAGTCGGCTACATATGTACAAGTGTGGAATTATATGTACAAGAGGCGGCCTAGAGGTTTCTAGGCTCATCAGGACCTTTCTAGCACTCCTTTGTGTATGTCTGACTGTCATAGAAGCTTCTAAAACTGTTCAGATGCTTCTAGCGTTATTGCGCCCCTTCCAGAGTAGTTGGGACCCTTCTAGCGCCACCCAACCCCTTCTCGGGTAGCCTAGTGCCTTTGGGGCTTGTCCAAAGATTTTTGGAGTCATCGGGCTCCGTCAGAAGGCTTCTAGCGTCTTTTGGGCATGTCAAGCATGCGGGTATAGGTGTTGGCTTAGCCCAGCGGCCTGCCAGACCTTCTAGACGCGTCTAGAGGCTTGGCGAGCTCTCTAGTCGTGTCGTGTGTCTTCTAGAAGATTCTAGGACTGTCTGGAGGTTGGCGCACATCCCTGCACACGTGCAGCGCCATCATGTTGTGCACTCGGGGCCATGCGTGCCTATAGGGCTTGGCACACGCATAGGCTCCTGCGAAGGGCTTATGTCGCCATCGTAAGGGTCTCCTCTTGGTATTGCTAAGGGGACTTGCACCCGTTGGTCTCGAAATTTGAAGGGCGTTTTTGACAAGTGACAATAAGCTATATAAAAGCCCCCAAAAGATAAAAACCTAAAATAACTAAATCTTCCAAACATAAAAGTACTAATTTCTTCTTTCTTTTCTTAGCATCATATAACAAAAATATATATTAGAGCAATCCATTCATTTTTTTCTTTGGTGATGTTTTTTTCTTTTCTTAGCATCATATAACAAAAATATATATTAGAGCAATCCATTCATTTTTTTCTTTGGTGATGTTTTTTTAATTGAATTCACCATTATATTTATATATGAGAATTGAAAGTCAACTACAATTGTCCTCTTGAGCACATGATTGGTCTTGGACATCTTGGTTCATAACATAACATCAATGATCGCACAAAAGTTAAAAAAAAAACTCTAAAAAGACATTTATATATTGGCTAAATCATAAAAAGACCCACTCTATATAAAAGAGAATACCCATAAACAAATTTACCATGGAGCTATTTATAGATGTTTTAAATACACATGAAGTTGGGGTATTGATTGACAGCACAAGCATCCAAGTTGGCCTGAAAATAGGTTTGGTCCTAACTCCTAAGCCTTTCTCTTACCTAAGTTGGGCTCCTTTGATTGAAGTTTTCGGCTACTCCTTTCGCTTTCCTTCACATTCGCCTTTTTCCAAAACTGTCCTTCGCATTTGGATCCCATTTTCGAAGCTTTCATCATTACATCGTCTTTTCACACAACTCCCTTCAATCCATTCATTGCCATTTTGTTTGTCAGCTCTCCTGCTCTGTTAGGTCTCAATCTCATTCAGATATTTTACACCTAATTTCCAGAATTCTTTTTCCTTACTACAACTTTAAATAATTCTTTTAAATTAAATTATTGCACTCGAACAAAGTTAAAATAAAAATTAGAATTTAATTCTTATTCTTTGATAAAATTTTGTAAATAATCCTTATTTTAGTTTCATAAAATACTCATAAATAGTTTTTAACCCCACCTTTCACAAAAATATATATAGTTTTTTTTTAGTACAAAGCATACATAGTTAGCACTTTGGCTCACCTATTATGGACTTCATCATAATTGTTTTTTAAAAATTAAGTTTATTTTCTCTCTATTTATTATATGTTGAATTATTTGCCAAATTTTAAAAATAAAAATATATTTTTAAAAGATAGTTTTTTAATTTTTTAATTTTAATTTCTTGGTTTTGTTATCTATTTCTAAATTTTCAATTAGAAATTAGAAAAAATCTAAATTACAATCAACACTTTTATTTGATTAATGTTACCTTGCAGCTTTCTGAACGACCCCAATTAATTGCACGAGAAGGAATTGTCTGCTATTGCCTTGCGTGGCTGCAACAACTTTTTTAACTAAAAAAAAATAAAAGCAGACAATTTATTTTTTGAAAGAAAACAAAAGTTAAGCAAAATGACAAAAATGTCATGGTCGTAAAGAGAAAGAATCACAAATAAACTTGAAAATACGTGTTAAAACTAGGGGCATTTAGTTAAATGTGCTATTAAATATCAGCTACCACTAAAAAAAAAAAGAAATAAAGTAAAAGAAAGAAATAAATAAATATCTAACCCCCCGGCGGCCAAATCACGGACCCTCCGCCCTCCTCCCAGTCCGGCGCATCGTAATCCCACTCCCAAACAGCACGTGAAAAGGATCCTATTACGTCGCTATTGACTTACGTGGCCCTCTCACTTCGTTCCACGTATTTAATTAAGTGATAAAACGCCGCGCGATTACGTTATTTCTCCGACTTTCAACGATCCAGTTTTGAAGGCCGCGCAGGACTGGCGCTCAGTTCATAGCTCACTACTTCCCCGGAATCCGGTTGATTAATATCCATATTTTCTAAGCTTGATCTCGAGGTTTGATTTCTGCAATCCAATCTAATTTTCTGTATCACTGATGAACTTGTTCATTGACGTAGTATAGAAATCTCTCTGATTTTGCAGTTCAATTTCAACCAGAAATGCTTGATTTCTGCATTTTCTTTTTTAGTTTGTTGCTTGCTTTCTTGTCCAGGATATAATGTTTGTATTGAATTGAGTGGTCGCTGAATCAAGTGTAATTACATGTGAAAACACGAGCATGAATTTCGATTCGTTTTCTTCGTTGTAAAAACAGCGATATTCTATTTAATTCATGTGACCTTTAGCATTGGAGTTTGGTTTTGAATCTTTATTTCTGCCTTTTGTTTCGGTTGTTTTGTTACTTACGGAAGTTGTTGATTCTACGATATCTTCAGAGGAAGTGCAATAGCGAATATGAGTAATTCCATTAGTCAGAATATACTCCACCAGAGATTGCTTCGTCCTTCAGTTTTTGATAACCAAAGTAAATTCAATCCTTCCGGGACCCATAAGAATATTCTTTTTCAAGCTGCATTAGCCAATCAAATTCCAGCACAACATTGGAAATCTCCTATATCAACAAAGTTCTTAGGGAACGGTCTAAATGTTAAAAAACCAAGGATGGCCACTGGAACAGGTCGCCGCAGCTTTCCTGTTAATCCACATGCTGTATTAGCCACGGATCCTGCTTCCAAGGTACTTTTCGGCTGCTAGGATCAGCTAATCATGTTATTGAGATTTGAAGATCATTGCAGTTTGGTGCTTCAAGTTAAAGTTTTGATACTATCTTTTTGGTTAAGGAGGTTAAAAGCATTGTATTTGTAACGCTCTGAAGTTGATTTAAAAGACATTTTCTATCATAATTGTTCTAGTCAAAATTGGACATCCTCCTCCTTTCTTTCCTAGCGATTCTCTGAAAAATCTGATAATTTTTGTTTCCAGCTTGCTGGGACGTTCAAACTGGATGAGAATATTGAACTGCAGGTATTTTGAAACTTACCATTTAGACATTAATACAATACCTGATTGTGCGTCAGGCTCTTTTGCGTGTATTTCCAATTTCCAATTTTTAATCTTACAAAATAGACATTTTCCTAAACTAATCTTTACTAAATTGAACAGGTTGATGTTAGTGTCCCTACTTCAGGTTCCATTAGATGTGTAAATATCCTGGTCACAAACATCGGTGGCTCTCTTCTTCTTCATTGGGGTGCAATACGTGATAGAAAAGAGTAAGCTGAGTTGCGGACATGGTTCCTTTCTTCTTTATCATTCTTCCGTCATGTATTATTCTGTAGCACATTTTCGATTCAAATGCCTTTAATCCTTATTAGTGTAATTTTCAATGTTTCCAGTAAATGGGCGCTTCCCTCACGTTGCCCAGATGGAACTCAAGTATATAAGAACAGAGCTCTTAGAACTCCTTTTCTGAAAGTAAGTTTTGAACCAGCCGTTCAACCTGCAAATTTTTTAAGAGTATCAATAGATCCTACAACTTATTCTATTAGATAATTGAATGTCTTTTATTCTTTTCCTCTCACTTTTCTTTCGGTAGTCTGGTTCCAATTCTACCGTAACAATCGAGGTTGATGACCCAGCAATAGAAGCAATTGAGTTTCTCTTACTTGATGAAGCTCATAATAAATGGTATGCATTCTTATTGATTTTGTTTTAAAAAGATAATTGAAGCAAGAGAACACTAATTCACAGGACTAGTTCTTTTGCATCTGAAACTTTTGATTCCCAGGTATAAGAACAATGACAAAAACTTTCATGTTGCGTTACCTGTGAAAGAAAAGTTTAATTCAGATGTTTCAGTTCCTGAAGAACTTGTACAAATTCAAGCATATTTGAGATGGGAAAGAAAGGGCAAACAGATGTATACTCCACAACAGGAGCAGGCAAGGATGAATTCTCTTCAATTTTTCAATTTACTTCTGTTCTTTTAAATGGGTTGTATCAGGACTTTCTACATTCCTTTTTCTAGTTTGCTTTATTTTTTCTACTTTTAAATCGCAAATGTTTATTTTAAATTGTCTTTATTACAAATAACAAAATTTTAACATTAAGATAGAAAGGATTGCATGGAAGTTTAAATTTATTTGTAGGTCGTATTGAACTACATTGTATTTCCTATTATTTTCTTGGGTATAATCTTTCCAAAACTAGGTAATTCATCTATAAAAGCCACCAAAACCATCGGCTTTGAGATTTGTTTCTGCTAACTATTGAAAAGAGGTCGCTAGATTATGCTGATTATCTATTTTAACACAATTTTATTTTATTGTAGGAAGAGTATGAAGCAGCTCGAGATGAGTTATTGCAGGAATTAACCAGGGGTGCTACCCTACAAGATCTCAGAGCTAGACTAACCAAAGAAAATGATGGCAGTGAAACAATGGAGCTATCCACTGCCAAAGGCAAGACAATTCCTGATGAACTTGTTCAAATTCAAGCTTTTATACGTTGGGAGAAAGCAGGGAAACCCAATTACTCTGCTGAGCAGCAACTTGTAATTTCAAATACCCTTTCATCCATCAATGCATATAAGCTGTTTGTGTGTGATATTTTATTCTCTCTCTCCCACTAAATACCGAGTGCCTTCTATACATCCACTGGTATGCCATTTCATAACTTAATTTACTTGTTCGTTCCCTTTCATTATTTATAGAGGGAATTTGAAGAAGCAAAGAAAGAGTTGCTGTCAGAACTAGCTAAAGGTGCTACTGTTGATGAGATTCGGAAGAAGATTACCAAAGGAGAAATTAGAACTAAAGTAGCAAAGCAGCTGCAGGATAAAAGGTACTTTAGAGTAGAGAAAATTCAGCGCAAGAAGAGGGACTTGGTGCAACTTGTAAATAAATACACTTATCAACCTATAGAGGAAACATATACAGCCAAACCAAAAGCCTTGACAGAAGTCGATGAATTTGCAAAGATAAAGGAGGAACAGGATGGTGGTGATGTTATAAACAAAATCATCTACAAGCTTGGTGATAAGGATCTTTTGGTAGGAAAATGATATTATTTTAGCTCCTCTTTTGCAAGGCTACTTTATTTTTTCTAATCCATTTTATTTCGCTAGGTTCTTGTAACAAAAAATGCTAGCAAGACGAAGGTTTATCTGGCTACAGATTTACAGGAGCCTGTTACTCTTCACTGGGGTTTGTCTAGATCAAATGCTGGCGAGTGGCTCGTAATATTCTAAAACTTTTGTTTCTTAAGAGAAGGCATACATACTCGAAAGCATTTTTTCCAAAGAGGGAATTTATGTAATTTCTTGACCTTTTCAGACACCTCCTCCTGATGTACTTCCACCGGGTTCAGTTTCGTTGAGCAAGGCAGCTGAAACACAATTCATATTCAACGCTGATGGTTCCTCTCTAAAGGTAAAGATATGAATCGGTGCCCTTTTTAGTTTATGTTTATCTCTTGAATCTATGAGTTTTGACTTCTGTAGCTAAAATTTAAAATACATGCTTAGTGGCTTGATCTTGCAACAACTCATGTTATAGGTCCAATATCTAGAAATCTTAATCGAAGAGGATGGTTTTGTGGGAATGCCATTCGTTCTTCAGTCTTCTGGAAATTGGATCAAGAACAAAGGCTCAGATTTTTATGTTGCCTTTGCCATCCAACCAAAGAAAGTGCGAAAGGTGATATTTCTTCTATATTGTAATGTGGTTTATGTCTTATTCCTATGCCATACCTTTTCTTTCTCCCAATTTGCCACATTAATGACTGAGAGAAGCTTCTTATTAAAGGATACTGAGGGTGGCAAAGGTACTGCAAAGTCATTGTTGGATAAAATTGCAGAACTGGAGAGTGAGGCAGAAAAGTCTTTCATGCATCGGTCAGTGATCTTGAATGACTTTCTTCTGACTGAGCTGTCTTTACCTAATTATGAAATATCTTTTTGTACATTTTTGTGGTGACCTTTTAAAATTCTGCAGTTATGTTTTACTTAAGTGTGATATTCATGAGAGTTACAGCTGGGTTCTGTTGGTAGTTTCATGATGATAGCTTCCTTGTGCCCCAAGCTAGCAATACAAATTGGAGAGAAGAAATCAGTGGTTCTGTGTATTATGGGGAGCCAGTTGGCTCTTCTTCTTCTTCTTCTTCTTCTTCTTCTTCTCTTTTCCCCTGTTGTGTCCATCACTATAATTGACAATTAATGCCAAGAAAGAACTGCAAAAGCTTTCTTTATGAAAATTATTTTTTGTGGGGATAGGGCAAGGGAGTTGGAAAATCTCTGTCATGAGACTAGGTTGAATCTCCTGGACAAATGTTTTTGTTTCTCAAGCACTGACAATCACAAAAGCTTGAAAGTAAGGTACCCTGAGTAATCTAGTAATGGTTAATTTTGTGTCTCAAGCATTGACAATTACAAAAGCTTGAAAGTAAGGTACCCTGTGTAATGAAGTAATGGCGAATCTGACATATATTCTTTAACATCTGTTCATTGTCTCTTACAACTTTAGCCTAAGAATAAATTAGTCTATTTTATCTCTTCTGGCCGAATCATGTAATTTTCACAAAAAGCAGAAGTCTCAGATTGCGTATGAGTTGTCTGTTCATCAACGCTTTCATGTACTATCTTTTTTGCTTTTTATTTCTTAAAACTTAATTACTGTGCACTTTTTTCCACTCCCTCAATATTTTAGAAACTAATAGGAAACAAATGTTATAATCATTAGAGCTTTTGTGCCTGTGTTTTCATTTGCTGTCTAGCTATGGTGACATCATATACTTTCTTTCATAATTGTTGTTCCTGGATGATCCAGAAGTTTCTGTTTTATCATTTTTCCTCATAATATAGAACTTTGTAAGTTTTAAGCTATTTGTGAGGGAGTGTATGAGGGACAAGCAATGATTGGCCTAAGTTCATCCTTTTTAACAAACTTAATCTGTGTAATCAAAGCTTCAGTGGGATGAAGTGTGGGTAAAATTTTCAGTGGCTCCCCCCTCCCTCGTCTATACTATATTTTAAAATTTTCTTACAGCATGGTCTCACTTATTCTTTTGCTCAGATTTAACATTGCAGCTGACTTGACGGATGAAGCTAAAGATGCTGGTGAATTGGGACTTGCAGGGATCTTGGTGTGGATGAGATTTATGGCAACAAGGCAGCTTATATGGAATAAAAATTATAATGTGAAACCACGGTAAATCATTAATGTGCTCTTCTTTGGCTTTGGGATATTTTATTTCATGAACGATTCACTTTATGTGACTCATTGATCCAGTAGTGGCTTGCATGCAATCCACATTTTACTTTTGTTGGCTATTATGCCCACTTTTTGTTCCCATGTATCGATCTGCTCTTGCAGTCCTTTGAATCATGCGTTTGATTTCTTTTTCTCCCCCTTGTTGCAGTGAAATCAGTAAAGCACAAGACAGACTCACAGATTTGTTAGAGAGTATTTATGCAAGCTATCCACGATATAGGGAGCTTTTACGGATGATTATGTCTACTGTTGGACGGGGTGGGGAAGGAGATGTTGGGCAGAGAATTCGGGATGAAATTTTAGTCATTCAGGTAGAATTGGATTATCATTTCTCTCGGTGATTTGTTCTTTTGGTTTCCTTTACGGTTAAATGACTGTTGTAAATTTTGACTACACTGGTTGGTATTAGAGAAACAATGATTGCAAAGGAGGAATGATGGAAGAATGGCATCAGAAATTGCACAATAATACTAGCCCTGATGATGTAGTCATCTGTCAGGTAATTTTGGAGTTCTATGAGTTGTCCTGGCCTTCTCTAGAGCTGCATATCATTCAGAACTTTCCTGATAATATTTTATTGCAGGCATTAATCGATTACATTAATAGTGACTTTGATATTGACATTTACTGGAACAGGCATTAATCGATTACATTAATAGTGACTTTGATATTGGCATTTACTGGAAAACTTTGAATGAGAATGGAATCACAAAAGAAAGGCTTCTAAGCTATGATCGTGCAATTCATTCTGAGCCAAATTTTAGGAGAGATCAAAAGGATGGTCTTTTGCGTGATCTAGGAAACTACATGAGAACGCTGAAGGTTTGTTTTCTAGCCATCTCAACCCTAGGCTTTGCATTTTATTCAACAGTAATACGAAAACTTCATGCTTATAGAATTGATGTAATACTCTGTCCTCATATGCACTCTAGTACTGTAAAGATTCACTCTGCTCATGTCTTTTTTTAATCACGCTAATGTATAATGTTGCGATTATGATATTTCTGATTCTAATTGGATTTGGTTAAAATGCAGGCAGTTCATTCAGGTGCAGATCTAGAATCTGCCGTTCAAAACTGCATGGGCTATAGATCTGAGGTAGAGTTGGCTGAAAATTTTACTTATAGTGGCCTTTATGTCCGACTATTACGAGGAACTTCAATATTTTCAGGGTCAAGGCTTCATGGTTGGGGTGCAGATAAATCCTATTTCTGGTTTACCGTCTGGATTACCGGTAATGCTTTCAAGGTCTATTTCAATTTACACTCATAATATCAGATTGGTGTTTGATTTAAGGAGAGATGGTTGGGGTCTCCCCTGACAGGGTTGGGAACAGCCTTCATACTTCCCTGCTAACACGTACAGTTAAGGCTACCCACCTCTAACTGGTGGATCTATAACAGTATCGGATTAGCTTTAGCCCTGTTATGTGATGTTAATGTTATCTACTTTGTCTTAATTATTACTTGTTATATCACATGACTAGTATTTCATTTGGTGACGCCTTTGAAACAGGATTTGCTGCAATTTGTTTTAGAACATATTGAAATCAAGAATGTTGAACCACTTCTTGAGGTATCATGAATTTCTTCATTGAGCACGTTCTTAGCTTCACTATCAATTTTATGACCACCTTTTATTTTAGAAAATGTGCTTTGACTAATTGTTTAAATGCAGGGCTTGCTTGAAGCTCGGCAAGAGCTACGTCCTTTGCTTCTTAAACCTCGAGACCGTCTGAGGGATCTCTTATTTTTGGATATTGCCCTTGATTCTGCTGTTAGGACTGCTGTTGAGAGGGGATATGAGGAACTAAATACTGCAGGACCGGAGGTATTGCTTCTTTCTGAGTTGGCACTTAAACAGTAAAAAGTCTTCATTGTCCTGCATTTGATTGTACTTTCTTGCAGTCCAAATATATTGTTGATAATCTAATCTGTTCATTTTGCAGAAAATTATGTACTACATCACTCTCGTTCTGGAAAATCTTGCACTGTCATCAGATGATAATGAGGATCTCATCTACAGCTTGAAGGTAATATTAATAAAAATAGAGAATTAAAACCCAGATGTTGAATTCTTGAACAAACTATTAGTATCCTTGCTTGCTAAATTATAGTCTAAAGTTTTGGTTCTTGTAGTTCAGCCTTTTGATTGAAGGTCGAGAATGAGAATATCAGTTTCCACGTTGAAGATATAGAAAAACTCTAGTTGTAATATTTGTTTTGTTCTTTTCAAAGGGATGGGATCTTGCATTAAACCTTACAAGAAGTAAAAATGATCATTGGGCATTATATGCAAAGTCTGTGCTTGATAGAACCCGCCTTGCACTTGCAAACAAGGCAGAAGCATATCATCGCATCCTGCAGCCATCTGCTGAGTACTTGGGGTCTCTGCTTGGAGTAGACCAATGGGCTGTATGTCCTTACATGTTGCAATTATAACGTGCTGTTCTATATTGTAAGGATTTTAGAAATTTTCCTCATAGTTTGATTTTGCAGGTTGATATATTTACCGAAGAAATCATCCGTTCTGGATCAGCTTCCTCTTTATCCTCACTTCTAAATAGACTTGATCCTGTTTTGCGGACAACTGCTAACCTTGGGAGGTTGAGTTGCACACTATTTTCTGTTCGAACTTTGTAGAGAAAAAATGTAGTTGACTAACAGTAGTTAAATACAGCTAAATGAAGTGGAAATTAGATAAAATATTACACTGAAGCATGCATGTATTAATGCTATTTGTATGCTCTAACACCCTTCTAATACAATTTTGCCTGCCCATGTAACAGCTGGCAGATTATTAGCCCAGTTGAAGCTGTTGGTTATGTAGTTGTCGTGAATGAGTTGCTTGCTGTTCAGAACAAATCATATGAGAAGCCAACAATTCTAGTTGCAAACCGAGTAAAAGGTGAGGAAGAAATTCCAGATGGTACTGTTGCAGTGTTGACGCCCGATATGCCAGATGTTCTTTCTCATGTTTCTGTTCGAGCAAGAAATGGAAAGGTAGTTATCTGTTACATGACAAGAACGTTGCCAATGTTTATCATATAATGTTAATTTTGCTCGTCTCTTGTAGGTTTGCTTCGCAACATGCTTTGATTCAAGTATTCTATCAGACCTTCAAGGTAAAGAAGGGAAGTTGGTGCGTCTAAAGCCTACATCTGCTGATATTGTATATAGGTACTAACTAATGCATCTTCTTACTTAAGCTTAAGGCATCTGTGACCCAAAAAAAAATAAAAAATAAAAAATAAAAAAATACATGGTTTATTTTAAAGTAGTTGAAAATTTTGAGATTTTATAAATTAATTATTATATTTTGGTACTTCTTCGTTTCCCTTCCCTGTCCACTGGTCAGTTCATCTTTTTAAGTGTTGTGAGATAAGCATAAAAATGAACCATATTTTCACTTATCATAAGCGAGGTAAAGGAGGATGAGGTACCAGATGCAAGTTCCATCCATGAGCATGATGGTGTTCCATCAACGGTAACTCTTGTCAGAAAGCACTTTAGTGGTAAATATGCCATTGTATCTGAAGAGTTCACAAGTGAACTGGTTAGGCTTCGAACCTTAACTCATAACTCTCTCTCTCTCTCTCTCTCTCTCTCTCTCTCTCTCTCTCTCTCTCTCTATTGTTTAGACAGGAACTCTTAATGTCAATTTATATTTTTCATTTTTGCTTTTAGGTTGGAGCAAAATCACGTAATATTTCTTATCTGAAAGGAAAAGTCCCATCTTGGGTTGGGATCCCTACCTCTGTTGCCCTTCCATTTGGAGTTTTTGAGGAAGTTTTGTCTGATGAATCAAATAAGGTTTTTTTTTTTTCTAATTTCCGAATGATAATTATATCCAAAGATTTTGACATAAAGTTCTATCTGATGCAGTGTGCAAGATCTATCACTCCACCCTCATAAAAATGACATATAATAGTTTATGGGATCTCAACCTTCAGTATCCTAGACTAATACTTCTACCTTCATATATTTTGAGTTGTCAATCACGTGTTCAGTTTGGCTTGTACTCTTTCAGTGCATACTGAAGTCTACAGTTCATCCAAAAGAGATAACTGTTTAAGCTGGTTTTTTTTTTTTTTTTTTTTTTGAAATTCTTGTGACTTAAAAAGGCAGTGGAGGAAAAGGTTCATGATTTGAAGATTAAGTTAGGAGCAGGGGATTTCAATGCTCTGAAGGAGATTCGCAAGACAGTTCTACAGCTGGCAGCCACCCCTCAATTGGTATAATTTTTTCCTACTATTGGGGTAACAGTATGATATGCATAAATATATGTGGTACACAAAATATCAATCGATTTTATATAATAGACAATCGTAGTGTTTATCTCATCTCTGCTGTAATTTGTTTTCCTACTCCCTCCAGAAAATAGATAATGTGTGGTGTTGAACTTATAATACAGTTGTGACTTTCTCGCTTCCTTTAGATTTTCGTTTTCTTTATAAAATTGAAATGGAAGCTCCGTGGAATTGTATATCGGTTGGCATCAGCAAAATGAAAAGTTCAAAGACAAAGATTTGCACGTGAATTCAATTTTCAGGTGCTAGAGTTAAAATCTAAGATGAAAAATTCGGGAATGCCCTGGCCTGGTGATGAAGGTGAAGAGCGATGGGAGCAAGCATGGATGGCTATAAAGAAGGTGAGTTACTCCATTCTGTGTGAAATATGATGCTGGTCTGTGCAAATAATTTGTTACGGATTCAAACCCTCAGGTAAAATCTAAATCCATAAGAGGAGTATTCATCAGAAAGGGCCTCCAAAGTATTGCCACGTATTTTGTTAAGACACTCCCTACTACACTGTCAAAGTTTAAGCTGGTTTGTTTGAGTTTTAGAAGTTAAGTGTGTTGTTTACTGCTACTTATCTGTCATTTGCAGGTGTGGGCTTCAAAGTGGAATGAGAGAGCTTACTTCAGCACCAGAAAGGTGAAATTAGACCACGACTATCTCTGCATGGCTGTCCTTGTACAGGAAATCATTAATGCTGACTATGCATTTGTTATCCATACAACCAATCCATCTTCTGGAGACTCGTCTGAGATTTATACAGAGGTATTAATTTTCTTTAATTTGTATGTTGGCTTACCATGTGTCCATTTTATTGATCTAAGAGTTTATTTATTTTTAATCTCATTATTCCTCTAGGTTGTGAAAGGACTTGGAGAAACTTTAGTAGGAGCATATCCAGGACGTGCTTTGAGCTTTATATGCAAGAAAAATGATTTAGATACTCCCAAGGTAAATTTTGTCATTTGATCCCTCAAATGAATGTTGTAAAATGTTTGGTAGGCAATGTATATCGAACCATTAGTTTTCCAACAATTCATAAATAATTCCTACAGTGATGTATCTTTTTGTTATCTTTTGACAAAAATCTCTTGTTCTCCGATAATTAATCAACTTAATGTGATAAATGAAACTCAAGACAATTTTGGATTTGACGTGCTTCAGGTGTTGGGTTACCCAAGCAAGCCCATTGGTCTGTTCATCAGACGATCCATTATTTTCCGATCTGATTCCAATGGTGAGGACCTGGAAGGATATGCTGGGGCAGGTCTCTACGACAGGTATTCTCAAATATATCACATTACCCGTTGAGTTTAAATCTCAGCCTATATAAATCTCATCCTTCCATATTTGAACTGTTCTACCTGGAATAGTCAAATAAGTGATTTTAAAGCATCAGGATAAGGGAAAGGACAGATATAAAATTGATTCCATGTTTAGTTATTGATTGAGAACTTTTTGTTTTACTCTTTAAAATTGAAAGTGAAATATATTTCTTTTAGTTTCATTCCATCATGTAATTCCATGTTATAGTTATTGATTGAGAACTTTTTCGACCTAGTGTACCGATGGACGAAGAAGAGAAGGTTGTTCTAGATTACACAACGGATCCACTCATTGTAGACGACAACTTTAGAAAGTCGATTCTCTCTAGCATTGCTCGTGCAGGAAATGCAATTGAGGAACTTTATGGATCTCCTCAAGACATTGAAGGTGTGATTAGAGATGGGAAAGTATATGTCGTCCAAACAAGACCCCAAATGTAATCCTCTCTCCCTCTCTCTATTTATGACTTTTCCTATGAGGAAAATGTCTGACTGATTAAAGTCATATACTGAAATAAAGGCAGTAATAAAATTAATAGTTGGTGAAAGTTGACAGTAATAAAGAGTAAAAGTTATATCTTATTACATCACAATTGAATGATAGTTGGCTTCTCAAAGACTTCCATTTCCAACTAAAACTTAAAAGACTGGAAAAATGTAATTTCTTTATGTTATAGTATAATTCACAGGATGAGTTCTACCCTTATCAGCAAAGATCAGGGTCCTGAAGGTCAACATCATCATGATCGGGGCATCGATACATTCTCGTGGAGAATTTTCAAGAACAATGAGAGAGTAGCACCAAACAAGCATAATTATTTTCTATATTTTCGAACCGTTGCAATCTTCGTCTTTTGCTTCATCGCCATCGGCATAATAATGATTTTATCGTTACTGTTATTCAAGTAGAATCAAAGATGACGATATGGAGGCTCCTTACAGTGATTTTGAAGTCGACATTGCTAAAAGTAAGTTATAAACAATCATAAAATGCTGAGAAATTCACGATTATCTTGAGAACATAGATTTATAAAGTGAAGTTAAAAAGAAAAAAAAGAATTTGACCATTATCCAACTCCAAGATATTAGCAAAAAAAAACTTCAAAAACAGTGCTAAAATATGGTTTCTTATTTAGTTTTGCAAATCAAAAGGCATTATTTAGTTTTATAACTCAGAAAGGCATTACATTTTTTTGAGCTATATAATACAATCCACACAGCCCGCAACAGTACTCAGACCAACTCAAGCAAAGCAACTCCTTACAGCGGTTGACATCCTTCTGCAGTAAAACCCGACACGTCGAGCCAGACTTCGTTCAAACGCCCCAACAGGCGACGTGAAGAATTATACTGAGCAATGGTGTATTCCGAAATAGCTGCACCCTCAGGTAGATATTTGCTCAAGCTGCTCTTTAGAGCATCAATTTCTTTGTTGATATTATCATCTTTAGCAAATCCAGGAAACCTCCTGACTGCCAAGCAATTGCTTCTCCACTTCTCAAACTGAACATTCAGTTCAGAATCGGGCAGCGGTGGGTTTTCGGCATTCCCATTTGGCAGATAATACCTAATCAAATGCTCGGGTTGACGTTTCGATGCCATAATGGTGGTTGTAACAGGAGAAGTAATAAGAAAGTGAGAAGAATTGCTGTTAGCACCATGAATGTATTGATACAACCTGATGCAAGCAAAACAAAAGAGAAAAGCATAAGGAAAAATCCCCCACCACATTTTCTTAGGGAACCAAACAGAAAATAAAAACTAACCTGTGGAAGCCTTGCTGAGTGGACTTTTCAAAGGAGGCTGTTCCTTGAACAAGAGCAGACATCCATGAAACTTGTTTGTACTGTCTGATCTCAAAATCTGATTCTACATGAATCACTTTATAGTGTGGAGATTCAATCACTCTGCCTGAACTACAACAGAAGAAGCAAATTATTAGTGCAAAATTGATCAACAATTTACCCTTCATCCTTGAGTTTTCTTCTTTTTCTTCAATGACACTGCAAATTAGCTTTTGATTTCAGTCAAATTTATAACTATCCACTTCGTATTTCTACGATAATATGATATTATCTATAAAAATCATCACTAAGATTTTGCTTTTAAACCTTATGATTTGAGAGTTCGGTTCATATTTGCAGCGAATCAGTGTCTGCCATTAAAAGAAAAACTGGACAGCTGTACTAAAGTTGCACTAAGAAAGAGATTCCTGTTATCAAAAAACCTTAGTAAGTTGGAAGTTGGGCAGCCACAAGAGCTTGTCACCCAATTCAAAAAAA
>QLSR01000552.1:274017-298773 GCA_031780015.1 Citrullus colocynthis
CCCCCCCCCCCCCCCTTTTTTTTTCTTTTTTTTTTTCCTTTGTTAAAGACTTAGATTATATTTTCACCCTTTAAAAGCTGACTCTGGCTATTGGACAAAATCATTGCCAAAAACATGATTGTTTCATACTTTTATAATCTAGTTTTTTTTTTTTTTTCTTTTTTCTGTCAAATGGAATATTTTTGTAGTAAGGATTGTCAGAGACCCCATAAAGCAAAGCAAACCCTCCCTTGATTGCGACACTATTATGAAGAAATCGAGGAATCGTTTATCATAGAATATGTGTCTAAGATAAAAAAGTTAAATCGATGGATCATTTATCATAGAATATGTGTCTAAGATCAAGAGGTGAGTTAACATGAACTTAATTCAACTGTGATATAGTATGTATTGAGGATTAAAATTTGAGTTAGAATCTTCATACTTCTTGTTGTATTAAAAAAAAAATTAATAATAAGATCGTTTAATTATTAAAAAAAATTTATCCTAAATTTTTCGTTTTTTAAGTTAATCTGTATAGATTTCACTTTACTGTTTGTTTTCCCACTTTGTGACTAAAAGAATGTTAGTTTCTTTATTTGGTTGGGGGAAGAAATTGAATTTTAACTTTGGAATGATACATTTTTGATATTCTGAAGCATAGTATTTGGAAGCTAGAGAGAAGAGAAAAGGGATTTTTGGGGAACTTTAAAATATGTGTGAGACTGAAAATGCCCAAACATTACCTTTTTAAAGTGGGATCAGATAATTATGCAAAAAAAGTGGATGAAAGAAAAGAACTACTTTTTAAGAGAGTTTTATAGGAAAGCCCAAGTTAATCAAAGCAGCCCTAACTAAAAACCTAACCCATTCCCTTTCATATTTCATATGTTAAGGTCAAAGGAAGAACTAAAGACTTGCTTTTTGCAATCATGTTTGTCACTCCAAAGAGAATTCAATATTGATATTCTAAAGTCCCCAACCAAAGTAATTGAATCCCATTATTTCACATTCTAAATCACCCTTTCTTCCTTTGGTACAAAAGTATGTGACCCAAAGTCAATAGATTGAAATGACTTGAATCTATTATTTAACACTTCAAATGACCATATACGAGATAGTGACCCAAAGCAATGCCTCCAAAACTTAAACTGTATTTATAGTATGTATTATTTACAATTTTGGACCTAAAGTTTAGACAGGTGCTATAAACAAACCATCTAACTTGATTGGCACCTCTGCAATTTATATAATCTGATATTATTTCTTTAATAATAAAATTGCTCTCTCCTTTTTGTACGTGGACATAACTAATGCAACTATTAGTGAACTACGAAAATATTTGTGTCGATTTTTATTGTTTACGTTTTTCTTGCTTTCTTTGCTTGTTTATTTCAATGATATAAAAGGCTGGTCTAATTTGGATGACTGTTCTTTTTTTTTCATTTTCATTTTGTGGGGTTTTTAGTTTAACCCATTATTACAACTTGGACTATGTCCATTCTATCTTTTGAGCACTTTGATTAAGAGTTTTCTTCTTCTTTTTTTTTTTTTTGTTCAAATTGGGGCCTATTTTCTTTTACTTTTTATTGGACAAGGTGGACTTAAATTTGGGATTTGCATAACGCATTGGTAGAAGAACAAAGGGTTTTTTTTTTCTTTTCTCCTCTCCCAAGTGCCTCAACCCTTTGAGAATTGGGGAGACAATATGATTACATCTATGTAATGGAATGTTTCTTCTTAAACACAAAGTAGGAAAAGTAAATTATTAAGGGCCTGGAGGATGTGCTTGGTTTAATTTAATTCTTGGGTTCTTTCAAACAAAAAAAATTAATCATTTTGTTTGGCTTCTGAATTGAAACTATCATTTGTTTGTTTCTAATATATGTGAATGGACAAAATCTAATAATGAATTTCCACTCCTCATTAGACAATACTTAAGTTCAGTTGACCGATTGACCCAAAAGCTTAAGCATGGTAATTTTAATTATATCAATACTTTAATATTCCCTCTCATTTGTAGATTAATTTAAAATGATATTACTAGAGTTTGAACACAAGACCTCCTAACTTGATACCATGTCAAATCACTGATTGACCAAAAAACTTAATTCAATGGGTTATGGTAAATTTAAGATTAAAATACTATTTTGGTCCTTTATACTTTGAAGTTTGTTTAATTTTAATCCTTGTATTTTCAATTGTCCAATTTTTGTCCTTATACTCTCAATAAATCTTAAAGTTAGTCCTCAATGCTAATTTATTGTTTATTATGTTTATAACCTTTTGTTATCTATAGCCTTTTTATTATAAGTTTTGAAAACTTATTAACATATTTTATTTTTTTGAATAAAAACTATTACATCATTATTTAATCAATTTTAGTAAAAATTAACTTTGAGTGACTAAATTTAAGATTTATTGAAAATAATAGGAGACTAAAATCGAAGAATTAAAAGAATGGATACCAAAATAATATTTTAATCTAAATTTAATTTTATAACCATTAGTTTGGTAGGGAGAGGTTTGATTTTGAGAAGTGAGATCCTCATCATTATAAAAAGCACACTGATCAAATCAAAGACCAATGGAAAAAAGTGGATCAGAGAATCAAATTCCCAAAAAATAGAAAGAAAAAGATGATTGAAAGGAAGACTGAAACATAAAATCTGAAGAACACAGCATGAAAAATTATTATTTGGCTTTGGGATCAATTAATACAATTTCATCAAAGTGTCCTGCATGCGAATATACATACATATATATATACATATTCATGCACATTTCCAATTAAGTTTGATTATAAAATTCATCTGTGTGTTCAATTGCTTGGTAATAATAATTAACCTTCTGCCCCTTAAACTGGCTTTTACTTCACATAACAATCATCAGTTAAACTCTTAAATATTAATTAATTAGAGCGTAATTTATAATTAGGGAGACACTCTCATGGCATTCCTCTCCAAACTTCATGCCTTTGTTTTGCTTTGGTCTCTAAAACAACACATTTCGAGATGTTCAAACTACATTTTAAAATGTTTCCTCTAATCATACAACGTATTTTTCAGTTCCCAATCAAGTGTGAATAACTAAGTTTTTTGGTATTGCAATCAAGAACAAGCTCTCTATTTATTGAGAGCCTTTTGGGTACAACATAAAAAGTAAAACAATATGGACCTTAATTTGTTTATAGTAAAATAGGTTTTTAGGGTTTCGGGTTTAGTGGTGACATTAACATGGTATTAGAGGGTAAGAAGCTTTGTGTTTGAACTCCTATAGTGTCATTTATTGTAACATGTTAGCAATTTTTTAATTAAGTGGTGATTTTGTTGAAAATGCAATCAAAGTTCCACATTGACTATATAAAAGAATGATCATGAGTATATAAGAGAATGTTCGTACTATGTCTAATGGTACGAGACTTTTAGGTGAAAGAAAAAACAAAAGCATGAGAGGTTATATGCTCGTTTTTGGACAATATTCATACTGTTATAAAAATATTTGTATCATCCTTGAGAGATTTATCCTATATATTGTTATTGTAGAGGAAAAGGAAGGGGCAATTGATCCCGCAAGAAATTACATTGAAAATTTCATATTTAACCGTTACCTTTTCCTAAGATTTTAAATTTGAAAGATTTAAGACTATAATGTTTAAGAGAAAAAAAAAATCTACGTTGTATGAAAAATTTTAACTTTTCCCCTAGGCTTAGCCCACATTATAAATTTAGAAAAAGGACTTTTTTGGCATAATTGTGGTCTAAGTTTGAATGCGGTCATGCCCAAAAAGAATTGGAAAATTAAAGGAAGTGGGGTTAATACGTACAAATAGAGGGTTTAAAACAAAAGAAACTTACATTCTCCAACAACAGCATTTACACAAACTAATTTTTAGAGGAAATTGTAATGAGATTGAAATTGAGAAAACAAATAAAGGAAATGAAGTGCACTTAAATAAATTAAGTATTGGTTAAATTCTAAAATCCACACAAGGATAAACTACAAATTAGTTAAGATTTTAATTTTTATAGTTTTTAAATTAGATTTTAATTTTTATAATTTTAAATAATCTTTACCATAGTAACTATGTAGGAGGATTTTATCAAACCGTATAGACCAACTTTTAATTACAAACCGTAGAACTAAATTCTTACTTTTTTTTTCAAACCATAAAAACTAAATTTATAATTTGATTTTCACAAAAATAATAGACACAAAGTTTAAATTTATACCAAGTAAATCAATTAATTTTTTAAATATTCAAATTTTTCTAAAATAAAAGATTTATTTGATACTATCAAAAACTAAAGACCAAATAAATATAAATATAAAAATTTTGAAACTACGTTTGTATTTTAATCTTAATTATTTAAAAAAATAATAGAAAGAGAGAAGGAAAAAAGAAAAAGAAATAAAAAAAGTGGAGTGCCATAATTGGCCGCAGAACCCTAGAAGGGCCTATATCTATCCATCCCCAGCCAGCTTGCTGCAATCCAATTTATAAATATTAATCAATTAAACTAAATTATTTTATTTTATTTTATTTCTCATCCTTCATTAGCCTCATCATTACCTAAATTAAACTCATCTTTCTGGCCTACCTTCAAGAAAATTTCAACAAAAGTTTCAAAACAGAAATCCACATTGTGCCATTTTCTTTTTTTCTTTTTCTTTTTTTTTTTTCTCTCTTCTCATGAATAAAATATCCAAAATTAAAGACCTCTTTCCCAGCTGAGAAATTGATGGGTTCAATTTGAATAAGTTCCATTATTAAATAGTTAAAAGACAAACATTAAACACACGTGAATTTTATTTTATATAAAAAAAAAGTTAAATGTCAAATATTTTCTAAATTTGGTTGGAGTTCAGATTTTCTATTCAAACTTAGGTCACAATATTCACCAATTAACATGCATCGCACTTCTTTAGATGTAATTTATTTTTTCAATTTAAATTTATGAACATGTTCAAATTTTGGTTAGATAACGTAATTTTATCGTTCAAAACTTTCTATTAAGGCAGGACAATATTTACTTTTCATTTCAAACTTTTTTCTATATATCTACTTTCCATCTCAAATTGATCTTTGAAGATTGTGTGTTTGTGTTCTATACTATTTAAGCGTAATTTGTTTTTTTATTTGAATTTATCAATAATTTTTTAATTTGATTTATCATTGTTGATGAATTCTATATTGAAAAGATGAAAAGACCTCACAGTCTTTATAAGATAAAAAAATATACATTTTGATAAATATTTAAAAAAATTTGGAGACAAGAACATATTATCCAAAATTCGAGAACTAAGAAAATAATTTTATTTTTCTTTGAAAAAAACAATAAAATAAAAATAGGTAGAAAAAAAGACGAGATCTTTGATTTCCTATGTTGGATTTCATCTTAAATTTAAGTTTACGTTGGTGAACAAGTTTTTGTGGTAGATTACGAAAGTGACCCTGCTTTCAATGTCCAACACAGTTGGGGAAGTTGGCTGTCCATTTTATTTACATTACCCCCTCGTGTCTATGTCTATAATATTTATTATATTGTTGAGTTTTAACTTTTAAATTCTCTCCCTCTCTCTCTACTATAAATTTTAATTACAATAATACCTAACCATATCCACGAAGCTGAAATTTCTTTAATTCTTCCAGCTATGGTTTTTCATTTTTCCATCTCATTAATATATATATATATTAAAACCTCAACCGATTTTAAATAAATTGAAGTGATTTCTATCTTACATTTTTATGATTTAGTTGAATTTAATTATATCAACAAAGGCTAGATTTGAAAGATGCTCTTCCTCTTCTCGACCCCACATGAAATTTTATTCAATGCTTTTACTTCATTTTTCAAGAATTCAAGAGCCAAATTTATAGATTATCTTTATGTTCGATGCTTTCGTTGCGCCCATTGACTTTTATATTTATTTATTATAGTCATAATACTTAAAAGATAAGTTTCCTTTTTAATTCTTAAAGTTGTATTTATTTGTTTTATATTAGCTTGTAATATAATTTTATAATTTTTAATTTGTAGTTAATTGATTATTGTCAATAAACTCATCATGTTGATTCTATTAGTATATAGTATAATGATGTGGTACGTTGATTTTGAGTAAAATGGAATATTTGACAATATAAATGTTAAATTGATAAATTTAATGATAAAACTTAATACATTCAAGGTACAAAATTTACAAAAATGGTTGTTAGAGTAAAAAATTTAAGCAAAAAAATTAAGAAACTAAGTAGGCCTAATCTGAAAAGTTTAGGACCACACACATAGTTTAACCAATTATATATCCATTGTAATTTGAAAATTTTAAACATAAATCTCATCCGATCTGAATAGAAGAAAAAAAACAAAAAAACAGTGAAAAAGTTTCCTCACTAATTTTGATGTGTCATCTAAATAATTAATTAATTTAAATAAGAGCATTTTCATTAATGCGGTTCAATATTTATGATCTGAAATAATTTTCATACTTTATTAATAGAACACTTGATTTATTTGGACGCCACAAACATGTAATAGAATTAGAAATATCATTAATACTTGAGAATTGAATTGATACTATAAATTTGATAGTAATAAATGAGAATGGAATTAATATTATTTTGAAGCATCGAAATTAAAAATATATACATAATGATCCCCAAAACAAAAACGTAGCAAATACGCATGAGCCTGCATGGGCACGCTGCTCAAACGGCCAAGCGCGCGTGTTCCCATTTTAGAAAATTGGACCCTCTCATAAAACGACGCCGCTTTGGCCCATTCCGTGAAATGTAATTAAAGCATATATATATATATATATATATATGCATGTCGTTTTAGGTTTTAAATCGTTATTTGGTCTCGAAATTTCAAAAGGTTATACTTTTAGTTTTTAAATTTCAAAATTTTTCAATTTTACCTTTGACATTTGAATTGTGTTTCAATTTATGGATTTTAAGATTTACACTTTTAACCTTAATCTTTCTTCTGCTATTAGTCCATTTAAAATGATTATGAAGTGAATTTTAACTTAGTTTTAATAGTAACGAAAATAATGAGACTTAATTAATTATGGTTATTTTTAATTCATTTAAATTAATTAATCGACATCAAAACCAAAAATTAAAATGAAATATTCAGTGAAAATATTGAAGTTAAAAGGGTAATCAGGGAAATCAAGGGTCAACATTTTTCTTTAAAAAAAAAAAAAACTTAAATCTTAAAAGTAACGTCATGATATTTCCAAATCTATAGATTAAATAGATATCAAACTCAATATTTAAAAGACCAAATAAAAACTAGGCTCATGATCTAGAATTAAAGAAAAAGATGTATATTTTAAAGAAAAATTAGAAAAAGAAAAGTGAGCTTCCTTTGATTTGCCAAACAAAATTGCTAAAATAATAGGAAGAAAGATGATTTTTTGATTTTCAAATTTTAGTTTTTTTTTTTTCTTTTTTTCTTTTTTTTTAAAACAGCTGACATATGGAACATCTAGGGAAGTGAAAAAGAGGACCCAACTTTAGAGAGCCAAAAAGAATTAAAGATTTTAATTCCATTTGATATCTATTCCCTTCTGAAACTTCCCATATATATGTGTGTGTGTGTGTGTGTGAAGAACAATAAATTACTTCCCTTAAAAATAATTTCACACAAAAAGCTAAAGTTTTCAGTCTTTGTATTGCAGACTGGAAACACACAATTCCTTTTCTCTTTTTCTTTTTTATAATTTAATTTCGAAATTAGAGGAATTGGGCATGATTTCATCACTACCAAGTTTATATATATAATACCACACTCACATGGGCAAAACTTTAAGAAAATCCCAACTCCCATAAGTGACTCCTCTTTTTATTTCCCCCCCTCTTCTTTTGGTTTATTTTATTCAACCCCGTGCCTTGGAAGCTCAATATACAGAGACTTTCAAAGACGGCTTTGGAAATGGTGAGACAGTGAATTTCTACCTTATTTTTTACAAGTTTTAGAATGGTCAATTTCTTGTTGGGTTATTTGTCAAGATGCTTCTCAAGACGTTTCCTCAGGCAAAAGCTAAGAATTTAATGGCGGTTTTGGTGAGTACAAGATAAGGCCAATGCACACAACAACAAATTTACAGTTACAAATTACAACAAACACAAACAACCAACCAAGCTTTCTCACACATGGATTCTTCTTCTCGTCTTGTTCCTCTTCTTGTTTTTTCCCTTCTTGTCGTTTCATCCTTTTGTCCTGTCCACTCCCTCGACAAAAAAATCCATCCCAATAACCAAACGACGACGTTTCGCCCCCAGGATCATTCCAACAGATTGAAGCTTATTAGAGCTCATCTCAAGAAAATCAACAAGCCCCCCATCAAGACCATTCAGGCATTCATTCAAATCTTTTTATTTTTATTATTATTTTTTTTTTAATATCTTCTCTGTTTTCCCCTGTTTTCATTATTGATTATGATTGCGATGTTTTTTTTCTACAGAGTCCAGATGGTGATTTTATAGATTGTGTTATATCTCATCAACAGCCAGCTTTTGATCATCCATTACTGAAAGGACAGAAGCCATTGGTAAACCAACGAATCCAAGGCTAAATTTGATTTATTTTAGTTTTTTTTTTTTTTTTTTTTTAATGAATTGTGTGTTAGGATCTGCCGGAGAGACCATATGAACGGAGTTCTTCCGGCGGGGAAGGATCGGAAACGTTTCAATTATGGAGCATTTCCGGCGAATTTTGCCCGGAGGGAACTGTTCCGATCAGAAGAACGACAGAAAATGACATGCTGAGAGCAAATTCTGTTCAAAGATTTGGAAGGAAAGCAAGACGACGCATCAGAAGAGACTCTTCCAGCAATGGCCACGAGGTAAGGGCAGACATTTTTTTTTTTTTTTTTTAAAAAAAAGGATTTTAATTTATAAATTAGTGTTAACTAGGGGTGCGGGTGATTTTGGTTATGGTGACAGCATGCCGTGGGATTTGTAAGTGGAGAAGAGTACTACGGAGCAAAAGCAAGCATAAATGTATGGGCGCCGCGGGTGACGAATCAGTATGAGTTCAGTCTGTCACAGATGTGGGTCATTTCTGGTTCTTTTGGAGATGATCTAAACACCATTGAAGCTGGCTGGCAGGCAAGTTTCCAAATGTCTTCTTCTCTTCTTCTTCTTTTGTTTTTCTTTTTTTCATTTTCATAATAATTAATAACTGAAATTACTCTTACAATGTTTTCGAGCTTAGTTCCCATTTGGTATTTAAGTTTTAAAAAATTACATTTTTAATACTTTTCAGTAATTTAATGCATATATTTTGAATTTGAATTTTGTTTCCATTTGGATTCTTAATTTTAATATTTATAATTTTAAATTCGAATTTTTACTAAATACTCACTTTTCATTGTTAGTGTTAATGTTTATTAATTAGTTTAATCGAAATTAAGAATATAAATTTTAAAAGTTAGAAATTAAATTAAAACAAAATTCGAATGTAAAATTGTAAGAAGTTGAAACCATAATCAAACTCAATAATTAAAATGATAACATTTTGAGATTGATAAATCAAATAAAAACGGAATCCAAAAACAGAGATGAAATTGTATATTATTTCGACCAAATTAATAGCAATAATGGGTTTGTTTGGGAATTGAATTAAATTATATGGTTGGGCTGGGGAAAGGAATGGAAGGATTCTTGTAATGGGGACAACTGGGAATTCATTATTGTTGGTATCATTATCAAACTCATTATTGTCCCACAAATAAATTCCCAATGTGAAAGCTACCACAGACTAACACTCCTAACTTGATAGCCCAGAGAATTTCCCACAAACATTCAATTCAGTAACCTCTTAACCATTTTGTTTCTTTGTTTTCATTTTTTTTAAGCATAATTTATATATTTTTTAACTACAATAATTAAATTTTTAGTCAAATTTTAAAAACAAAAATAAATTTTTAAAAACTATTTTTTTTAATTTTCATAATTTTAATTTATTTTTTAAATTATTGGTAAAAAATAGATAACAAAGGAAAGATTTGAGGTAAAAATAGTGTCTATGAATTTAATTTTCAAAAATAAAAGAAAAACTAAATGGTTACCAAATGGAATCTTATTTTTTATTTTTTGTTTTTAAAAATTAAACTTATTGATACTACTTTCGCATTCAAACTTTTCTATTTGTTATCTACTTTTTACTTTGAAAACAACATTAAATTACTTGTTGCCTACATTTTTCTTCTTTTGTATTTAAAGCTTGACATAATTCAACTACTACTCTATCTATCTCATCTCTCTCTGTTAAATTCACATTGTATTCGTAAATATCAAGTCGATATTTAAATCTACCATTTTGTATTCAATAGGTCATTGAATTTTGAAAATTATTTAATATTGTTCTAAATTTCCATTTTTTTTTTTTTGTTCTATAAATCTCTGTTAATAGGTACTTGTCTTATTCTATATTTTTTAAAATTCTCGATTCTACGATATTCAAAATCGAAATTTTAAGATTGCATTAGACTTGGACATAAAATTTTAATTTGTGTTTAGTAGAACAATTATTTTTTAAAAAATTTTGAATAAATGCAAGACTTCTTAGATATTAAGATAGTAAATGTTGAAAGATTTGTTAGATACAAAATTAAAAATTAGACTTTGAAAAAATTGAGAGATCAGAATTATTATGTAACATTTAGAAAAGAAAAGAAAAAAAAAACGCACATTTGTTAATTATATAAAAAGAATATATTATCCTTTAAATTAAAATTATTTGACTTCGTACTTAATTTTGCGTGTGTGTGGTTTTTTGAATCCCTTGAAGTTTTGTTTTTTTTTTTTTATTGAATAGAAAATATTTGAAAATTGCTTGATTATTAGTTATAATTTAAAGTAACCAATCAAAATGGTTGACTTAAGATAGTGGGTAGAGTTATTAATTATTATTAATTAGTAGTCAATTGTTTCCCTGCCGTTTGCTGACAACACATTTCATTTTTAAAATAGTAATTTTATTGTTTTTTCTTTTTCTTTAAGAAATTAATGATCAGAACAACCTCAATGCACTCAACCGTTATAAGGATTGGATTGGGTTAAGAATTATTATTCTTTTAATAAAGAAGAAGAGGGGATTGGATTAAGTCCATACTGTGTAATTAATTAGAACTTCTCAACTCCATTAATCAAAGCCATTAACACGTTTAAGTTTATGAACAGGTTAGCCCAGAGTTGTATGGTGACAATTACCCAAGATTTTTCACTTATTGGACTGTAAGTATTTATCATAAAAGCAATTATCTAAATCTAATTAAGTTTTTTTATTTTGAAAATTAAGCTTATAAATATATTTACATTGATTTTTTTTTTTCTTTTAGTTCCTTATGATACATTTTAAAAAACCAAATAAAGTTTTAAAAACTAAAAGAAAAGTAACCAAATTTGGTAACCATTTGAAATTTTGGTTTTTCAAAATTGTATTTGTTTTTTTCTCAATTACTTTATCATGGTTTTTGTTTTGAAATTTATGTTTGATTTCTCATAAATTTCATACTATGATTGTCCCTTTTTTTTTTTTTTTTAAATAGTTTGAATTCTTTGTCAAATTCTATAAATAAACTTGATTTTTTTTTAAGTTTTCAAAATCTAGCTTCATTTTTTAAAACATTAAATGAATCTTAAGCTAAATCTTTTGAGTTTTCAAAATTCAAATCTTTTGAGTTTTCAAAATTCAAAACTTTTTTCTTTTAATTTTTAAAATGTTAGTGAAAATTAAGTGAACAAGAAAGTCAAGAAATTTATAAGAGTGAGTAATGTTTATAAGCTTAATTTTAAAAAATGAAAAGTAATAACCAATAACCTATTTTGTAACCAATTTTTAAAATAAAGTTTATTTTATCTAAATACTTAAAATAATTTGCATTTTTATTTAGTAAATGAGTTGATTTTTTAGCGAAATTTTAAAATAAAAATAATTTTTAAAATTTTAAAAGTAGTGATAGAAAATATATAATTAAGCAAGATATTTAGAAGTAAAATCAGTATTTATAGATTTAATTTTAAAAATTAAAAATGAAAAATAATAAGTAGTGAATGAATTTGAATAAACAGTCAGACGCATATCAAGCAACTGGGTGCTACAATTTACTCTGTTCCGGCTTCGTTCAAACCAACAACAGAATCGCCATTGGAGCTGCAATTTCTCCAACATCTTCCTACAATGGCGGCCAATTCGACATCAGTCTACTTGTTTGGAAGGTAAACCCTCTGAATTTTACCTTCAACATTCAAAAATAATCTCCGATTTCAAAATTTTTAACTCAGTGTTTCTTTTTCCTAAACTTTAATTTTATTTTCAGGATCCGAAACATGGAAATTGGTGGTTGGAATTCGGGTCGGGCGTGTTAGTCGGGTACTGGCCGGCATTTTTATTCACTCACCTTCGAAGCCACGCAACGATGATCCAATTCGGCGGCGAAGTGGTGAATTCGAGGGCGTCGGGGTTTCACACGGCGACGCAAATGGGGAGCGGCCATTTCGCTGGCGAAGGATTTGGAAAAGCTTCGTATTTTCGTAACCTGCAAGTTGTGGATTGGGACAACAGCTTAATTCCACTCTCGAATCTGAAGGTTTTGGCTGATCATCCAAATTGCTATAATATTCAAGGTGGGATTAATAGAGTTTGGGGAAATTACTTTTATTATGGTGGCCCTGGAAGAAATGTGAGGTGTCCCTAAAATTGTGTATTTTCCTTTACTTTGTTCCTTTGTGGGTTGATTTTTTTTTTTTTTTCCTTCTTTTTTCTGAGGAAAGTGTGAAATATTCATGTATTTGTTTTCTATTTTAGTTCATTTTTTTGGTCCCTTCGAATTGAAATTCACTAAAATGTGAGAATAGGAAGGGACTACTGTAAATTTTGACGAAAAGAAATAGTGAATTATACTAAGATTGTGGAATTAATTTCCCTTGGCAGATGGGACTTGCATCATTGCATGTGGATTTCTTTGAAAATATTGGAAATTGTTTATATATATATATATATATATAATTAAATTGGAAACCTTCAATTCTGCTTGACCCAATGGTGTGAATAAGTCATTTTAGATTCATGCACTGATGCACAACTTCAAACTTTCTAAAACAATTCTTTGAAGCTTGATTCCCATATAATCAGACAAATAATTTAGAAAGTCAATGGAGACATTAAACTGATCTTTACTGGAAACTTAATAAAATTCGGGATTCTTTATTACACATCTATGTCAATTAAGTGATGCTCATGTTGACAATATTAGTATTTTTTTTCTTTTAAAATGTTGATACTGGAATTACTTTTTTGAAATAAAACCCCAAGACATTAAGCCAAGTATACAATATAACATTTTAAAATTCTAAAACCTAAAAAACTTTAACGGACTCATTTCAAGCACATTATTAGAAAAGTGAGTTAAAATCATAATGAGTTACTATGGATGAAGAAAATAAATTTATTAATATGAATTCATTTTGTGAAAAAAAAGAAAAAGAAAAATCGTGTATTTTTGCATTTGAAGAATATCGGAAAAGTCATATCAGTAATTTTTTTAAGTTAATTTTTTAATCAATAAAAGATATACAATACATACAAAGATATAGATTATTTGAATTAACTAACTCTTATGAATGTATAATAATAATACATGAATAATACTTGAACCATTTTTAAACTTTTATACATGGATACTTCAACAACTTAATATGAAATTCTTTTTTATTTCATTTAAAAGACTTAAAAAATTTTCACAAGGAATGTCATTTAGAGGAAGATACAACTTAAAAAAATGCACAGTATAGAAATCAAACTCAAAACTTATGGACTGAATTTACGACATCTCCAACTTATGGACTGAATTTACGACATCTCCGATCGATAATGCAGTCATTTACTACTCTGATTACTGAAACAACCACAATAATGTAAATGAGAAAGGATACAAATTGCACATGAACTTTACTTTCAGCAAGGAACCAACAAGAGGTGGCTCTGTTGTCAGTATTCCACAAGGACAGAAGGAAAAGTAACTTTATTTAAAATTAAAGAACCACTGAAAAAATCATTTCCCTCTGAGCTTGGAATTCCAAATGATAAAAAGTTGTGATTCAACAAAAGCTCATTCGATAGATATTTCGTTAAGTAGCTTCTTGCAAGCCTCACTGACCTCAACATTCTCCATTTTCAACCTGCGATTCATCGTAGAACTTTTCCTTCCCGCTGCAGAATATGTTCTGATCAATGATTCAAAAACCTCGGAGTCTAAAGTGTCAACGGTCTTCTTCACAATTTCAAGAAAACCTTCTGCTCCATCAACATCTTTTTCTTGCTCAAAATGGCTCATGAATGATTTAATTATCTCAGAAGAAGGCATCCATTTCCCACCATCTCCTTTACCTTTAGATACTGCTTTCGCAACACAATCAGCTGCCAGTTTAAAGTCTCCATTTTTGAGATAATAATCCAGGAAAATTTCCCAAGTTTTTGCATTAGGTTTAGCTCCTCTTTTTCGGGCTCGTTCCTTCAGCTCCATAGCTTTCTCTAGCAAACCCTCCTTGGTATAAGCTCCTATAAGAGCATTTGCAATCCTAATATCATAAGTCGAGCACCCTGATTCCCATTCCTTGAAACATTTCTCCGCGCCAGGTAAATCTTTTAATTTCGTCAGAGTCTGGATCATATTGAGATAGCTTATATTTGCAGTTTTTGGAAAGGCCAACCTTAATGAGCGCCAAACTCTATAAACTTCAGGCAGGTTACCAATTTGTCCATACAACGTAATCAGGAACTGGAAAGCAGAGAGATCTCGGCAAGCATTTCTCTTCTCCAAGTCCTTCAGTGCCTTGGCTGCCTTCTCGAATAAGTTTGCATCGACATAAATTGAGGCTAAATTGCTATATGTTGTCCAATCTCCCACAACTCCACCATCTCTATTCATTTCATCAATAACCCTTTCCACACCAGAGATATCATTTAAAGCAGCAAGTGCCCTCATCCACACATTGTATGTATAGGAGTCAAACATTACATTAGCAGCCTTCATTTCTTGTATGATTGCACGAACTTTTTCTGGCTGCCCAGTCTTCATGTATAGTGTCATAAGGCTATTATATGACATAGAGGTCACCGGTAGGTTGAGTTCCTTCATCTTTTCAAAGAGAGCTTCAGCCTTTTCAGTCAATAATTCCTTGCAGTAACAGTTGAGAAGAGAGCCATAGCAAAGGTGATTCTTTGATGATTCAGGAAGACCAACAAAGTAACTCTCGGCAGCAGCAATTCCTCGAGCCTTGGCTACTAAATCAAGATGTATTGCTTGATCACTTACTGTCCTGTTCACGCCCCGTTTGGCCATAGTTTCTGAAAGCTATACCACAGTTTCTTTATCAGAAAACCGTTTTACACAAGCAATACAACCAATAAAGATAAACCATTTGCATGGTTTCATTAAAGCCAATTAGGCAACCCTCCAGTTCCACTCCTCCAAATAGAAACAATAATAAAAAAGAACAAATGGACGAAAATAAATGTTTACATCGGAAATGTATAATCAGTCATTTTACCACTGCACGAAGGAAAGGCATAAAATGTAAGTAATGATGAAGTTCCTAGTGTTCATAATTATATTACAATCCTAAATAATGGAACCACTTCCGACATTATACCACAATTCTGTCCACTGATTCTGTCCCATTCAACCATAGAATACTTATCTGCCAAAATGTTAGTGTTCATCCCAATGCTAGGAACTTAGGCCCCAATTTGGTAATCATATACTTTCACCAAGAAGAACGAGAGAAACAGAACTAGACCAAAAGGCAGGATGTATCGGTCAAGATTCATAATCACGGAAGTCAAGGAAATTGATCAAAACAAGCGAAAAGGCAAAGTTAGATCAAAATTGATTTGGAAATTATTATCGGGCTTTCAATTTTACTATGGTTGAAATTATCGAACAAATTTAGACTCGTGAAACAGTAGCTAAGAACAAAATTCTTGTCAAACCTATTTTTGCACAGCTAAGACAAGTGGAACAGATAGCCATAACAACTCTGATTAAAATATTTCGCCATTCATCATCAATACCACAGAATTTCAAGGGTTTGGTTAGACGAACCTTGAGAGCAGGATTGTACAGCTTCCTATCGCGAAGCTTTTTGAGTGTGTCTCCAACCTCCCATTTGAAAACTCGCTTGTGACTCTTGATGAAACCATTCAACTGTTGCCGAATGCTCTTCTCTGAGCCACCATCTTTAAAGAGCCTCACGTACAGTGCTTCCTCCAGATACTTCTTCGTCGACCTCTTCGCCACATTCTTGGTGCGACTTAACTGCCGTAACGCCATTCTCCGGCACTTCTCACTGGCAGAGCTGAAATGGTTTTACTACAGATCCAGAGTCTAATCACAACCCTAACCTTCCGAACAGCGATGGGGAGGGGGAGACAAGTGGGCTCCTGATTTGGGCCGGATGGTTTGGGCCTAAATCATAATGACTAAAATTGGACTGACATCTAAAAGCCCATTGGGCTACACCTTTTTGACCTGTGTCTCCTTTTATAACAAGTAGCAGAATTTAATCTCATTATTAGAAAGAATAATTTAAGAAAAAAAAAACTAATTTTTTTAATGAATATAGTACTGAATAATCATTAAAAGCCATAATAATAATAAATAAATAAATAAATTTTCAGTGAAGATGACTTTTTATTACCGAAAAAAAATCAATTTTCTTTTAAAAAAGACAAAAACAAATTATCAACTCATTTATTAAAAAAAGGTTGATTCCATATCGTATTTACTTCTTTTCATGAACGTAAATGGCGTATTAAGAAAAGAAAAAGCAAAATCCACTGAATTCTAGAAAAGGAAAAAGAACCGGAAATATAGGGGATGTTTTTCATATTATACTAATAAAATAAAATAAATAATAAAGGAATATATAACTTTTGTGACAAATTTTGAAAATTGAAGGAAGAATATGTTATGGTGCCCACTGAATATTTATAATGGAGTAAAAGGACATATTCATGAGTCATGAGAAAATTTGAACCGATTTGGAATGATTTTTTAGAAGAAATATGTTTTTTTTAAAAAAAAAAATCAAAATAAGTATTTGTAAATAGAGATGGAATAAATCACAATTTTATCTCTAAACTTTTAAGTTCGTGTTTATTCGATCTCTGAACTTTTAAAACTATCAATTTAATTTTAGAGCTTTTAAAAGTATCTAATAAGTTCCTAAATTTTTAACTTTATGTTTAATAAATCTTTAAACTTTTAATTATGTGCTTAAATTCGAGTATGTTTGGTAGAGAATCTAGATTCTATTTTATATTTTCAAGTCTACTAAGTTCAACCAATATTTGTGTTGGCAGACAACTTAAATTTAGTCTCTGAAAATTATTTTTAAACTCTATGATTCAGACGATGTTAAATTTCAAAACAACATTTCTACGTTTTTATTGTATCCATATTTTGAATTTTAAAATTGAAAATGTATAATTAAATCAAATAAAAATAAAAGCATTTAGAAATACAATATGTCAGGCTATAAGCTCAATCCATCTTTTAAAAAATATAATTATATAAATTTGTTAACATAAATCATAATTATAAATAAATTAACAATAGTTTACTGTCAACTAAATATTAGTCGAAATATTAGTTAGTAATTACAACTAGTTTAATAATTTATAAATATAATAATATCGAACATATTTTAAATAGTTGTTTAAATTAGAATTCAATTTCTGAATTTGCTATCAAACACATCACATATCTAAAAATACGAAATACAACTTTGTTTTCATTAATTCAACTGTTTTTAATTTTTTTTTTCAAATTATCTACCAAACAAATCATAATATACTTGAAATTTTTATTTATATTTTAAAAATTTTAAAAATCAACTTATTTTTAGAATGAAATCCTAAACTTTTATTTTTGTTGTTTATAAATTCGTGAGAAAAAAGTTATTAGATATGTCAAAATTTATCAAACACAAAAGTCAAAATTTAAGAATAAAGTTTGGAGATGTATTAATACTTTAGTATTAAACACTTTCTAAACCCGTTTTAAGTTATATTCAAATTGAGAAACAATAAGTTCAGTACACAACCTAAATACTTTAGCGGCCAAATTACTTGCAATAGGATATTAATTAGTTGAAAAGTATATGGAGAATCACAGCCACCATTGGAGTTGGTTGGTCCTGTTGTTTGTTGGTTTACCTTCCATTGCTGCTCCCAAAAATATAAAGCCAAACTAAGCTTAATATGCCAAGCTAAGACCTTTCTGAATATTAAAACGAACATAGTTCCTAACTCTAATATCCAAGTTTTTTTTTTTCCTTATATAAATTTAGTTATATTTTAACTTCATTTCAAACATTTTTCAAATATTTTATTACGATGAGAGAGTTCTAAAAATAACGAGTAAGGTTTTTAAGAAAGTACGAACTTGTTTATATACTATTTATAAAACTTAACTAGAGTTGTAGAGATCGATTAAATTGAAACTAGTGTTAGTATGATTTTAAAATGACAAAAATCAAATTTAAGGACTTTGGTTAAATAACAATTTAATTCCTAAAATTTGAATTTCATAACAATTTGGTTCGTTCTATAATTTTTCAATTTTATCCGAATATTAGAAAGTATCTAAGAAGTTTTTATATTTTCAATTTTATGTTCACTAAGTTTTTGAGTTTTCAATTTTGCGTCTAATAGATCTTTGGCCTATTCAATATTTAAAAAAAAAAAAAAAAAAAAACTCATGTACATACATATAGTAGACACAAAATTAAAACTTTAAAGTTCAAATACGACAAAAAACTCAAATTTATACGTAAAAGAAAACTTAATTTTTTAAAAACTTTGATTATGTTAGATAACTTTTACAAGCTATTAAGCATAAAATCGAACAATAACGAAAGTATTACATAATTTTAAAAATTGTTGGAAACAAATTGCCACTAACCTCAAAGGTATAGAAAGAGATAGAAATTAGTTATAATTTGTTAAATTACAAGTTTGGTTCATATCATTTAGACAAAGTTAAAATTTAATTTCTATAATTTACGATTAGGATTTAATTTTTACAACTAGATAAAATTTCTATAAATAAAAGTCTTTATTATAGAGACTATTTAAAAGAAGAAATCGGTCTAAGAATTATTTATAAGAAGATTATTCATAAAATTTTATCTAAGCAAGAATCTAACTTTAAAATTACAGGGATCAAAATAATGAATTTTTTAAAGAAATTTGTAATTAACCTTTTATATATAAAATTTGGAATTGAGAATTTTCTAGGGGTTTCTCCCACTATTGGAGTGGGTCCCTGAAACCAAACTTGTGGGAGTAGAAATCAAAGACTAAAATTTGTAAGAGACGTGGCGGTAATCCCATTGAATCATTTCGTTGTCGCTTTTTGGCCTTTTAGCCCCACACATTTATTTTGGGTTTGGCTAATGCCTTTATTTTAGTTTAGCTAAACTTCCACAACTACAATACCTTTTTATTTTATTTCCCCATTTTGAATAACACACAACAAAATGAAAAACCCACCAATTGAAAAATAATAATAATAATGAAAAACGAGAAAAGGCTTGATCCATCATGCAACCCATCAACCATGCAATGTTATGAAACACAAAAGACACGTGCCAGGAGCACGTGCTCCGACCCATCAAACACTTGACTTCCTTTCTCTTCCTCCATATTACTTGCTACTTCGCCTAATTCTAAACAACCACCGTATGTGGCGGAGAAAATCGGCTAATGAAATGATCGGTTCATGGATTGCTGTAATTTTCCTCTTTTGGGAACTGTTTTTGAGTTCTGTGGTTCATTTGGTTTATGGTTTATATATTTTTACCTCCGCCGTAGCTGGTGATGTTTCAGAGTCTCTCAATTTAAGCTTTCGAAAGATTAAATTGGTCAATTTTGAGCCCAAAACGGCGCCGCCGCCGATAAAATTGTCATCGAGCAATTCCCACCAGCATGTTCCTCCAATTGTTTTGGTCCATGGAATTTTTGGTTTTGGAAAAGGGGTTTGTAATTTATGGCCATCACTTTTAATTTCTGTTTTGATTTTTTTGGTTTTTTTTCCCCTAATTTAATTTGATTTCAGAGATTGGGAAGATTATCGTATTTTGCTGGGGCTGAGAACAAAGACGAAAGGGTTCTTGTGCCTGATTTGGGGTCCTTAACCAGCATTTACGACAGGTTTAAAAGAAAAAGAA
Source organism: Citrullus colocynthis (assembly GCA_031780015.1). Lineage (NCBI taxonomy): Eukaryota > Viridiplantae > Streptophyta > Magnoliopsida > Cucurbitales > Cucurbitaceae > Citrullus > Citrullus colocynthis. The sequence goes on from QLSR01000552.1 coordinate 294,248, forward strand.
AAAGAAAAAGAAAAAGAAAACCATGTTCTTGAAATGTTTTTTTTGGTCTTTTTTTTAAAAAATATATATTTATGGAAATTGATTTGAAATTGGGTTGCAGGGCTCGTGAGTTGTTCTATTATTTGAAAGGTGGGAAAGTCGATTACGGTGAAGAACACAGCAGAGTTTTTGGTCACTCGCAATTTGGCCGCCTGTACGAACAAGGTCAATTGGGATTCGTGCTTTCTTCGGGTTTTGTTTTGTTTTTATTTTTCTTTTCGTCCAATAATAATCAATTATACTCTCAAATTCTCTATAATATTGATGGCTACTAAACTTATATGAATTGGATCTTTGTAATTATTAAACCGTCAAACTTATAGGTTATAATTTTTATAATGACGCCTCAAATTCGATGTTAATAAGTTTAAGCGTTCAATCTTTGCAATAAAAAAATTTGGAGTTATTTTTTATTCTACTAAAATAAAAAAAATTAAATTTTAACAATAAATTGGAAAATTGGACCTGCAAGTGTAAGAATTTTAGAAAACTCAATAGCTTTCTTGTCGGATAAAATTAAATTTCAATGGACAGGAATGTATAAAATTATTGTTGAACAACTCTATCAAATGCCATGTTGTTTCACCTACTTTCACTTTTGTGCATTTAATTTTTTGTAATTTGAAAATGTGCTTTTCTATATATTTAAATGGTCTATTTCGATTATTTTATTTTTACAACGGATAGATTTTGATGCATAAATTTAGTACACGAAGTGAAATACACATTTATAACTATATTTTTATGAACGGTACTATGTAGTCAAAATGAACATTTTAAAATTACGAAACATTATCTCAAAATTTTAGGTAAAAGATAGATTCGACCTTGCAAAGTGTAGCTTATTTTTCCTTTTTTTGTTTTGTTGTAAAAGTTGCTAAAAAGAAAAATGTGTTGATTGAGAAATGCAGGGCAGTACCCAGAATGGGACGAGGATCATCCTATTCACATCGTGGGGCATTCAGCCGGAGCTCAGGTTGCTCGTCTTCTCCAACAAATGCTCGCCGACAAGGTCACTGAAAAACACCACTTTTCAAGTTGTTCTGTTGTTCTGTTGTTCTGTCCACCATGGTGACGTTTTGTGGGTTTCATAAATTTCCAACACATTTTCTAATATGCTTAATGTTTTTTTTTTTTTTTTTTTTTTTTTTTTTTTTTTTTTTTTTTTATTATTATTTGTTCAATTTGGGTGCAGGCATTCAATGGCCACGACAACACTTCCGAGAATTGGATAATAAGTATAACGGCCATATCAGGGGCGTTCAATGGAACCACGAGGACTTATTTGGATGGAATGCAGTGAGTTTCTCTCTATATTTTGACACTTGCTTTTAAAAAATTGGACAAATGGCAAAAAAAAGACCTTCTTAAAGTATAACGTTAGTTGAAATTACCTACTCAAACTTTCAATTATAAAAATTGAGCCCTTTAAGAGTGTTAAAATTGAACCTTCGAACTTATAATAGTAGTATAACTTGGACTTCAAATGATAAAAATTGAACCCTCAAATTTATACAATTATGTAAGTTCGAGGATTCAATTTTAACACTTGTATAAATTTTGAGGGTTCAACTTTTACAATTGAAAGGTTGAGAGTATAGTTGGAATTAACACCATACTTTGTGCAACCCCTAAAGTATGGTGTTAATTCCAACTTACCTTGACTACTCGGATGAATAAATATCTTTTCAAAAGCTACACTATTATATAGACCTTTTTCATATACGTTTCAAAACGAAATTAAGACACTAATTATGTGACGATGACCTAGAACAAAAATTTGGACCACCATCCATTTGAGATCACCACCATATTGTTCCAGATAACTTTATCGTTTGAAATTTGAAAGAAATTTTACTTTAGGAGTAGTTTTGAAACTTTTTGAAAGAATAAGAGTATTTTTGCATGAGGGTAGTTTTTTATAATTTACCCTTTTGTTAACTATATAGATTAAAGAGAATGTATGAGGTCTTGAATTTGACTAGTTCTTTTTTCTGGTTGATAGTTCATGTGATAAGCTACTTGAAATATCTATTTTACTATTTGTGTGAAATCATTTTGAAGTATTTTTAAGTCCTTAGGTATTACGAACGTTAAGGTCCTGTTTAATAATCATTTTGTTTTTTGTTTTTATTTTTTAAAATTAAACTTAAAAACACCACTTCCATCTATTGATTTATATGTTCTGTTATCTACATTTTAAGAGTGTTTTCAAAATCAAAGACAAATTTTAAAAACTAAATTAAATAATTTTTAAAAACTTGTTTTTGTTTTTGGAAAATAACTATATGAATTGAAATGTTTACTTAAGAAATACAATAACTAAAATAAGAAATTGTGATAAAACAAGTCTAATTTACCAAACAGGTTCAATTAACTTAAACTTTTGGGTTGAACGATGTTGTTTTATAATGCTTTTGGTATCAATTTCCTTTTATCTTTCCAGACCAGAAGATGGAGAAACCATGAAACCAATAAGTCTGCTACAGCTTTGTCGAGTTGGGGTTATAGCTTATGACTGGTTGGACATTGCCTGGTTGAAAAAATATTACAACTTTGGATTTGATCACTTCAACATGTCATGGAAGAAAGTGGGAGTTTTGGGTTTGCTAAGATGTCTATTGGGAAATACAGGTCCATTTGCTTCTGGAGATTGGATTCTTCCTGATCTTACAATTCAAGGATCTATTCGATTGAACAGCCGTTTGCAAACCTTTAAAAGCACTTATTATTTCAGCTATGTTACGAAGCCTCCAAGAAAGATCTTTGGTCTCACTGTTCCTTACAGCATCATTGGAATCCACCCTCTGCTTTTTATCAGAGCATTGCAAATGAGCCGGTGGCGCTTTCCTTCGGAGCTCTCGCCACCATATAAAGGCTACCGGTGAGTGTTTTTTTTTTTCCTTTGACAATATGTGGGTTGGGAGAATCGAACCTTTAACTTCGAAGTTTATAGTATAACACCATGCCAGTTAAGCTTTGCTCATTTTAGCCTACCAATGAGTGTTGCCAAATGTGAGTTTTGTAAGTGCTTTTAAGAGATAGAAAAAACAAGTCTTTTGTTATTTCCTCCTCAATTAATATTGATTTCTATTTATAGCTTTTGAGTCAATCAATAATTTAACAGCATGTTGTCGCGGGTGTACAGGGATGAGGATTGGCAAGAAAATGATGGGGCATTAAACAAAATATCTATGACTCACCCACGTTTCCCAATTGAACATCCAAGCCATTTTGTTCATAATGATTCTGAATCTCAGCCTTGGGAACCTGGCATCTGGTTAGTCTACTAATTCTTATAAGCATTTTCTCCCCCATGATTTTTTACTATATATTTATACATATACTTATAAATTTTTATAAACATTTCAAAATAAGAGTGTTTTAACATTTTTTATAAAAGTTGAGACCTTGAAATAGTGTGGCCATAACTTAAATCAATGTGGTAATGTAAATTTTTATTCTGGGTCATGGTCTATTGTTCCAGCCCAAAACTCTTAAGAATTTCTACTCCAATAGTAGTAGCTTTGAAGTATTTTTGCAATTTTTAAAGGAATAATGATATTCTTTAAGCAAATAGTAAAATTCAAAGGTGTTCTTTTATAATTTAACCATGATTTTTCTATAGAGATACGAAGATTTTGGAAATGGTGCAGGAAATAAATTGGGACTTTGCTTTCTAAGGGCGTTTGGTCATGGATTTTGAAATCTGATTATGTGTGATTGTGTTGAAAATGTTTTATTTTATTTTATTTTATTTTATTGAGTACAATAATAATTGTGGGGTGGGAGATCATACCTTCCACCTCTTGGAACCAAATGTTTTATTATTCAATCATAGGCTAGCATGTAGGCTTAAAAGAGAGTTTCAATTCATGAGAAAAAGATCTAGTCTAACTTACTGCTGATTTTGAAACTGCATATTAATTCTATTTACAAAATCCTTGATTATGTTTTTCAATGTTGGTAAATTTTGTATTTAGGTACTACAAGATTGTGGAGGCAGATCACATATCATTCATTATTAATCGAGATCGAGCAGGAGTTCAATTTGATCTGATATACGACGGGATTTTTGAGCGTTGTAGAAAACATGTGTTTAGAAGGAAACAACAACTGATCCTGCCAAACCAAAACACTGAAATGCAACCGTGAAAGAAAATCAATAATTTTTTTTTTTACTTCCTTACATTTGTGTTCATCTTAAGCCTCCTTTATTTTTTAAATGATATTCTTTCTTGGTTCATTTGTGTTCTTCTGTGACGAAAGCTGATAAAGGGGAAAAAAAAAAAAAAAAAAAAAATTCCAACAGTGAGAATTTGGTAAATGGTAATGGTTATAACAAATTAAACAGATAGAAATGAGCTAGTCGAAAGCAATATAAGCAAAACAGAATTCAACCAGACCACCTAGTATAGTAAGAAAGAAAAATAAAGAAAAGAGAAAAAAAAAAAAAAAAAAAAAAAAAAAAAAAAAAAAAAAAAAAA
>QLSR01000552.1:299088-332383 GCA_031780015.1 Citrullus colocynthis
GGAAGAAACGCTTCTCAGTTACTATGGACTTACAAAAGCTGCAATATGCTTCACAAACAAAAGAAGAGTAGAAAACAGATTTTTTTTTTTTTTCTTCCTTTTTTCCCCACCAAATCCTCTACAACAACAAATCTTAACTCATCCTGTGATTATTAACTGAATAATTCACGACATATGAACTCTGCAGAACGAAAAGTCTATAAATCAAAGTAAGTAATTTTCATATGAGCCTTAGTTCATACTCTCCAGCCATTGTGATGTATCTCACCCATGGAAGAGCCTGGTACCCACTTTTCTCAATTATCTTCAGGTAACGAACCTACGAAATCATAGTATTGCACGTTAACATCTAAATTATCATATCTGCACTCCTAGTTTCATACTAATAAAGAGAAACATCATATCTTCCCAAGTTTATGCTTATTCATCTCCAAAATGGTTATATGGTTCACCCTGTTATCCTTATTCTCCACCAATACGATGAACAAACAAGAATAACAGATTTTTGCTCACATATTTGAGCCTGAAAGTAATGTAGATCTACCAGATCTAACTGTGTTCATATATCTGATATCACAAATAACAGAATAAATCCAAGATGAGGTTGGTTTACTAAATGAAAAATATGCCAACTTTTCATAGGAGAGAGTTTGGACACGGAAAGATTTGTTGTCCATGATCTCAGATTTTAGATGAATTAGTTTGTGCTTTAGGAAATTTTTTTGCATAGAGTTATCATGCCACTGAATGGTAAACAGGAATAACCAGAGAATCATATGGAAGTGTACCTGGATTCCAGAAACAGTGAAGTATGGTATCTCAAACTTTACACGAATTGGCGCTTTTCTCTCTGGAGTTGCTTCTTCAGATGTAATTGAAGGCAGGCGAAACTCTGCCCTTAACATATACTCCTGAATTTTCCAAATTAAGATCAAGAAAATTAGCTTCCTGAATCATCTGCCATTCGTGCATAAGGTAAGGGAGCATTGACAGAGAAGCAAATGAAACATAAAATACCTTGCCACCTGGAAACGATCTTATTTTCCAGCATAATGCATCATTTTCTGGTGCATAAGAAGCAGACCCCATTGAGGTCCGAACATTTGGGTTGGTAGCATCTGCTGGGACAGGCAACTCGATCTCAACATTTGTTGCGGTGCTGTATGATGAACTTTTTATTAGTAAAAAGAACCTAGGAAGATAAGATTTTTACTGAATCACCCTCGGAAAAAAAAAAAAAAGATATTTTATAATACCTTCGCTCCTTGAACTGGCTCCTTGCTTTCACCATAATCTCAATACGACTTTTTGAATGTCTTTCAACTTGAGCTTCCACCCAAATAAGAGGCTTTACCTGTCAACAAGAAGGACAAAGAACATCAAATAACGAGATAGAAGGATGTAATGAATAAAGTCAACAACAAGGACAAAGCAAATCAAATAATGAGATAGAAGGAAGTAATGAATAAACCAACGGTGACTTATAAAATAGCATCTACGTGGATATATCCAACCTGAGTGCTCAGTCTATAAGTCATGAGATCAAAAGATCCATCTGGAGGTATGAAGGATATGGTCCGATCATTTTCAAAGCGGGCCAAGCGTACGCACCTAGAGCCCCCCGCAAGAAAGCATTTGTACTTAGATAACATGGAAACTGGCATAACACTTATGAAATCTGTGCCCAACACAATGCACATATATCACTAGTACAAGAAAATAAATGCACCATATGGTTTGATACATACTGGTGAAATTTGATATCTTCCAAATCAATAGCTTTTCCTTTTGTAGTTCGGCCTTGTGCTTCCAATAATACTCTGTCATTGAGCCCAAGCTTACACTCAGGCATACCACTACAACAACAAACAAAACCAAACCTTAATTTCTGCTTATCACCTAGCAAAGATACAAATGGAATGAGAAGAAGGATATCATAACAAATCACTGAAAGAAGAGACAAGAAACCAAAGAAATAAGGTTTCAACAATACCACATGGCCAAGTTATGAATAAGTACATATTCATATAATAATAAAGCACTGAAATATGAAAACAGAAAGCAAAGAAATGAAGATTTGAACAATACCACTTAGACAATATTCACATGTTTCAAAAGTTAACACTTCTTAAGCTTGCTAGAATCACTAAATAGATCACACTTTCTGAATGGTTTAGTTTCCCAGTTCAGAGTTCGCTAAAACAATTTAAAATCTTTTCTTATGTGAAAGTAAAAGAGAGAGCAAACCAACAACAGGATGTATGCATGACTAGAAAACTTTTCTTGATTACCAGGAAAAGTACTTTTGAGGATATTATCGTGTAATATGCAAGTGTAGATAGAAAGTACAAACTTTTTCCGTGTCAAGATGTAGATTTCTCAGAGCATTGTGAGCAAACCTTAAGTAAGTTCTCATCTTCAATGCGCCCACAACATCTGACCTAATTATTTGCCCGTTACTGTTGACAAGTATATTAACACTCTCCACCACATCCAAAAAGACCTGGAGAAATAAGAACAAGACATTACCTACTATGCTTTAAAAATAAAAAGTGAACAAATGCAGCTTATTCTTTCAAAGAACACATACCTCATTCTTCTTGTAATTTATCCCTTCACTCCGCCAAGAAACTGCATTTGTTACTGCCATGGGTGGCCTCTGAGCAACCTCCATTCTATAAGCATCAGTCTTTATAAACTCACTAAGAATTTTGGCCTCGGTGTATTGAGGATAACCAAAGTCCATGATTTCATCAAGCAACTCATACTACAAAGAATATAAGTATTAATATTATCATTCACCACCTGACATAAATCACAATACATGATATGGTGAACAATTTAAGAAATTCATAGGGATTCGATCTGTGAAAGCCATATCTTACCACCACAACAAAGTTGTCCCTAAGCGATTCTTCTTCCAACTCTTCAAAATAATGCTTAAAGACCTGTAGCATAACAATTCACGTCAATCATTTATTACTTTTCTTTCTCACCAGGAAACATAGTTGCTCGGAAGTCCCAAAATCTACCTATAAATCAATATATTTTATAAGGAAAACAAAATAGCAATTTCATTACCATTTACCACCGAAACCAATGCAGAAGAGTAAACTAATGGGGAAAAGGATTATTCTCCTATTTTTGATAGAAAATGAAGATCCTAAGTAGCCTCAAATTTTAAGAAATCTTATCCACAATCTTACTGAATCATGTAACTTCAGGAACTAAGATAATGTGTACACTATCCAAATTAAACATGTTTGAAATACCAAAATGCTTTGTTGGAGAACGCTATGATCATATATACAACTTACATCAACTACTCGATGCAAAAAGGAAAGAAGACTTGCAGCATTGCAATTCTGCCTCGCAGCAACCATCAGGTACACATTATTATGCTGAATGAACATGTAGCTTATGCCATTATCGTAGACAACTGGATCTTGCGATTGCGGATCACCCTGACATCAAAAGATTTTGAGCAATCTGTCAGGTAGGGATTCAAATCATTTTATTCAGCCAGTTCTTTATTTGAATCTGCTTCCTAATGACATAAGATAAACAAATCCGAAACGAGGACCTCCAATTTCTCTGATTCAGTCGCATATATCATGAATTTAGTAGTGAACAAAAACTAATCGCTCGTCCTAGAAAGCAAATAAGAGTACGATTCTATCAGGGACTGATTAAATAAAACAAAGATCCAGAACCTCCTTCTCGATGAGCTTGGTGAAGAAGCGCTCGGCCTGAACTGCCGAGACATCGCCACGATAGTCGCGCCAAATGAGAACACGCCCTTTGATGTCTAATAGGAACAGCGCGGAGGCCGCCCCCGCCATTGAATCAAATCAGAAAGCGGTCTGCAAATCACTAGTAGAAACAATTCTTCCTCCGGCTAGCTAGGTTGTTCACGAAATCGAGGAGAACATAAGAAATTGAAGGAGATCTCGCGATGTTCAGTAGAAGAATCAACTGGGTAGAAGGGTAGATCTAGTTGAATCAATTCGACACATCGTCGAGCCAGAATGTTGTGTCCTCTGGATGCCGACGCTCAACCATTACTAGAGGACGATCTGCGGCAAGCTGTTCCAATGGCCGAGTTATTTTAGTTTGCAATTGAGAGTTTTCCCTTTCATTTCCTTTTTCTGATAAATAAATTCATATTCAGCGTAAGGATGTGAAAATGCTTTGAAAATTATTATTGAATTACTGGGGTTTACTTTTGCGCTGTTTTCAAATATATATATATATTTACAAATATAATTTATTAAAATATTTTTTACTATCATTTGTAAATATTTTCAAACGTTTTTTATTCAAAATAATTGTTCTTTATTTTTTACCTTTTTTTCTTTTTAAAAAATTGTACTAATAAATTGGTTTTTTTATTTTTTATTTTTATAACATAATTTTGGATGAAGATTGAATCTCGATATCTAAGAAGAAAAGTCGTGTCAATTATCATTAAGAAGTTCACTTTAGCTAATAAATTGAATTTTTAAAAAACCTATAGAACTAAAAAAGTATTCTTTAAAAACTTGTTTTTATTTTTGAAATTTAGAAATTCAACTTTCTATATAAGAAAGATTCAAGTCATTACAAGAAAAAGTAAACTTAATTTTCAAAAATTAAAAACGAAATGATCACTAAATGGGCCCTAAATTATTCGATGTCTAACTTAGTATCTAATAAATTCGTGAATTTTAAAAACCTCTTAAACCTAAAATTGTGTGGTACCAATTATCTATTAGAAATTAACTTGAATGTTGAGAACTTGTTAGAAAAAGAAAATTTATAAACTTACTAGAAACAGTAATGATTTGTTAAATACAAAATTAAAAGTGCATATTTATTGGAACGTTTTTAAGATTCAAGAACCTATCTAACACAGTTGAAAATAGATTAAATTTGTACTTTAGGTTTCATTTTGTAACTATTTCATTTTGAATTTTTGTTTTTGAAAATTAAGCCTATAGAGACTACTTCCATTTCCAAATTTTTTTCTTTGTTGTCTAATTTTTACTATTGGTTTAAAAAACTAAGCCAAATTTTGAAAACTAGAAAAAATAACTTTTAAAAATTTGTTTTTGTTTTTTGAATTTGGCTAAGAATTCTATTGTATTTAAGAAAGATGAAAATCATAAAAATAAATGCAGAGGAAATAAGCTTAATTTTTTAAAAAAATAAAAACAAAAATAAAATAATTACCCAACAAATTTTAACATTAAAATTTTGATAGAAAACTTTTCCAATAACAGATGAGTAACATAATCTTTTTATCATATCTAATTATGATTGGAAGCCTTTTCTGGGCCAATTTTATAACAATTTAGTGAATAATAGAATTATTACAGTCTCAGTAGTTATGTTTTTGTTTTTTCTATTTTCTTTAAAACGATAGAATTAATAGAGATTTAACTATGAATCTCTTGATGAATAACATATAATATATGTTGAACTACTCGCTTTGACTTGATTTCTTATCATTTAATTGAACTAAAAAAAATTACATATTTTCTCGATTTCTTATGAGTGACGAATGTACTGTTCCTACTTTTCTTCACATCATCACTACTGTTGGTAGATGTTAATAACAATGAGATATATAGTGGCTAATTTTTCAAATTAATATATATATATATATATCTTTTTTCATTTTTAAAAAATTCATATACAACACTTGAGGTTAAACGATAAGTTTTAGTCTTAAATGTTTCATATTCGTGTCAATTTAGTTCTTGAACTTAAGAGTATTTAATAAGTCTTAAAACTTTCAATTTGATATCCAATAAATTTCAAAATTTTTAAATTGTTGTATAATAGGTATTTTGGCATATTTGAAACTTTAAAAATGAATTAATTTATCAGATATAAAATTTAACTTTGCATCTAACAACACCTAAACTCTTATTTCTATTTAGAACAAACAAGACATAAAATTTTGAATTTTGTATTTAACATGTTCGTAAATAAAAAAAGATGTTGTCAATAATCTATTAAAAACAAAATTGAAAATTCATGATAGATTAAATTAAATGTTAAGAACTTAATGGAAACTTTTCAAAGTTAGGAGGGTTTATATATATATATATATATATATATATCAACATATTTACAAAATATAGCAATTTTTATCGTATATCATGGTGTCTATCTGTGTCATGATAGACACAGATAATAATTTATCACAGATAAATTGTAATATTTTACTATTATTTATAAATATTTTCAACAGTCTTGTCATTTGAAATAATTTTGTTATTAAATTTTAAGAGGCGTAATACGAAATAAAGTTGGAGTTTAGACATGAAAAACTATATTTTAAGTTTTGTGCCAATTTACTTTGTTTCCTTCATTCTTCTTAAATCCACACGCGCTTCTTCACTTGACGCAGTAAGTAAATTGGCAAAGATAAATTCAATGAATTTAATTACAATCAACCTTTCCTTCGTCTCACAAAACATTACAAAAGAAGAAGGAAAAAGAAAAGGATAAAAGAAAAGGAGAAAGGGTATATATGGAATTTGAGTTTGAACTGTGGATCATCTTCCGGTGAAGAGTCCACTGAAAACCTGGCTGCTACCGCCGAGTGACGCCTCCCACTCGACGGCGGAAGTCACAAGCTGCGACAGCAAAGCAACAATTTCACGCATCTCCGGTCTCCCCACCGGATTTTCGTTCAAACACCACGCCGCTATCTCCCCCATCTGCACCCACCCCATTCAAACTCACTTTCATTTCACATTTTACACCGCAATATATTTTACTGTTTAATTATAAATTTAGTCTCAAAATGTTAATATTTGTATCTATTTAATTTTCAAATTGCTAAAAGTCTTTAATGGGTATCTCAATTTCAGTACAAAAGGAGTGATGTGATTCAAATCATAGACTTCAACTCATTAACAAATAATCACATGCTATTATGTTTATTTCGATAATTTTTTTATAAAAATTTGAATTTTTTAATTAATTAATATAAATCTAAACTTTCAATTTTGTGTTAATAGAAATTTCTTGAATTGTTTCTATAATATATAATTTTTTTTGTTATGTAAATCAGTCAAAATTATATAACTTTTTTTTTTTTTATATCTGTGAGTGTTCGGATTAGTTTAAGTGCACTTCGACTAATTTCACAAGACAACCAAACTCAAAATTATAACATTGACAACATTTGGTCCCTACATTTAAACTCAAATCTAGGTAAAATTATAACATTCTGAAACTTATGAACTAAATGAAACCAAACTCAAAATTCAAAAACTAAATAGGTAACATTTTGAAACTTAGGAACCAAATGAAAAACTAGACCCAAAACCTAATAACCCAACCATATATTTTTCCCTAAATTCTTTTACTTCAAAACATTCTTGTTAAAAAATTAAAAAAATAATAATAATAATAATAATAAATACTTCACTAGTCCTTATTCTAAAAGTAAATACTTTTTTAGAGTTATTTTCAAATATAACAAAATGAGTCTAAATATTTATAAATATAACAAAATGTCATTATATAATAGACAACGATAGATGATAGTAGCCTACGACTGTCTATCGTGACATTTTGTTATATTTGAAAAAATTTTAAACAATTTTGATATTTAAAACAATTACCTTTTTTTAAAAAAAATGAATTGGTAGATTTCACACCTATATGTGAAATTATCCAAATGAACCAAACTCACCAAAAATATATATATATCTGTGTGTGTGTGGAAGCAGATTTACCTTGTAAACATCTTCCATGGGGTAGCTTCCATGCAAATTTTCATCCACGACGGCTTCCAGAGCAGCCTCAGAGTTTTCCCCTTGGAATATTGAATAAATCTAAACAACATCGCAATCCACCAAAGTTTTTAATTTAATTACCGCATATTATATATTTTTTTCTAGCTCAAATGCAAAATAAATAAATAAATAAATGTAGTTAGATTGAAATTTTACAAGCGTGATTAGTGATTTGGTTCTCTTTGGCTCTTGGTTTTCTCGAACCAAAGCTCTTCTTCCTGTAATTAGCTCCGCCAAAACCACTCCAAATGCAAATACGTCCGTTTTGGGTGTCACTTGCAGCTCTTTTACAGATCTTTTTACACCAATTTTACCAAACTAAATTAGTAAGGCTTCATTTTTAGAAATTACTTATTTTGAATAACTTATTTCACTTCTTACTCTGGAGGGAGGTACCCTGGTGTCCCGACTAGTCGGGTGGCTACGAGTTCGTCGTCATTCGTCCGACCGACTAACTTTACCAGCCCAAAATCAGCGACCTACAAATATCACGAAACAAGTCATAGTTGAATATAATATATCAAGAGTGTGTTTGAATTTACTTTTTAAGTGCACTCTTAAAATATATATTTTTCTTTCACTTAAAAATACTTTTTTAACGAAGTCAATCTAAATAGATTCTATATGTGATTTGTCATAGTTAGTATAGGTGAATTCATCAAGTTAAGTCTAAAATTTAACGATGTAATTAATTTTTTTTTCTCACGTTTGGTGACTAAACATAGATTCTTCAATGCTCAAGTATATATGAGGACAAATTTTTTTTAAGTTATGATAAATGGAATCTTATTAATCCTATCTATATCATAAAATAGTTTAATATAGGTAAAAAAAAAAATAAAGTTACCTTCGCTTCAAGGCTTTCACTAAGAAGTATATTACTTGTCTTGATGTCGCGGTGAACATATCGTGCTTTAGTGTGGTCGTGTATGTATTCAATACCCTTTGCTGTGTCTAAAGCTATTTGCGTTCTTGTAGTCCATGATAAAGGTTGATATCCTAACAAAACCAAATACAAATGACGTTGAGCAATATATCATTTTTATTGAATTAATTAATTTAATCAAGTTATATTGTTTCCATATATAATTTAATTCAAGTCCAATTAATGACGTTGAGCAATAATTATTTGAGTACCTCTTTTCAGTGGATCATGTAGATGATCACTAAGCGACCCATTTTGAACATATTCATAAACCAAATACAAATGGTCATCTCCACTAGCATACCCTAGAAGCTCCACCTGGAAAACCAAATTACTTTCAATTGCTTATTTCCTTAAAAAAGGAAAAAAGAAAAGTCAATTCTTCTGCTCATAAAAGAAAAGAAAAAGAACCAATTGTTTATATTAAACCATCTAACAGCTGATCATCTTCATTCATTCGAATTTCATATATACTAAAGATCAAATTAACATAATTATACATAGTAAACAGTATATATCATGTATGCAAACTTCATCATGTAACAAAAGATTGATTTAAGTTGTTTATGAAATACCTTAGTTTAAACACGTTTTTTAGAAAAAAAAGGAATACTTTAAATAACAAATTTTTTTTTTTTTTAGCGTATACTGCATTCAAATGTGAGATTTTATTAATTAGAAGTATGTAAGTTTTACATCTAAAATTACTAAACATGTCTTTTTATTAATTAGAAATATGTTAGTGTTTATATCCAAAATTACTAAACAAGTGTTTAGGACAGGAGTTGAGAAGTAGGAAGTTATGAACTTCACTTCTTATTTAGCTCAAGTAGTTCATGCACCCTGCAACTAAAAAATATCAATATTATGTCTTATTAACTCTTTACTATTTGGGATAAGGAGTTGAGAACTTCACTCCTTATTTAACTCAATAAGTCTATGGGCCCACAGCTATAAAAATATCAATGGTAGCCTTCTTAACTCTTTATTGTGAGCCCAAAAATTCACAACTTTCTAGATTTTACAATTCCTCTCCTTACCCTAACTAATGTTTGACCCAAGAAGTTAGAGTTGGAGTGAAGTTGACTCCTCATTTGGTCAAAGAATTAGCTGGCTCCACAATTAAATAACATTAATTTCATGTCTTATTAACTATCTACATTGTGCGTCCTGTGCTCCTAAAAAAACTATCCTAAACACACATTAAATTATTAATATCTGTAGTGTTTATGAAAAAATTTGTTGGATTAATCTATAAGAATTCCAAAGAAACTTATGGGGAAATTGATTTTGTTTAACTTATTTTTTTCCCTAAAAGCCATTATTCTAAACACTATTAAATCGTGGGGTGAGCATAAATCAACTACATACAAATATGTATTAACAACTAAAAGATTTATGGTTCAAATTTTCTATTCATTTAGTACTTACAAAATACACTATTAAATCCAACTATACAATCTAGAAAATTATAAAACAATAAATAATCTAAGGGATTAATGTCCGTAACTTACCACATTAATATGATGGATCCTGCACAGGACTTTTAGTTCTGCGAAGAACTCTTTTGATTTATTAGATTTCATTTTCTTAATTGCAACCTCCTGCAAATTAAACAACAAAACAAAACAAACTCTCTTTTTATGTTCTATATATTGTAGAAAACAAAATTATAAATAAAAACTAAATAATTAATTAATTAAAAATAAATAAAGAAAAAAACCTGTTCATTTAATACTCCATGGTAAACAGTTCCATATCCGCCCTCTCCAATCTTGCGAGATTCATCGAAGTTACCCGTAGCCTCTTCGATCTCCTCAATGGTAAAAATCAACGTTTTTTCTGATTCAAATCCTGACACTTCTGTAAATAGTATTTTTACTGTGAGTAATTAAGTAATTTGCCTCCTTTTACTCCATTTCTCGGTATTAAAAAATATTTTTGTCCCCAAACATTTAAGAAAGTAATAATTTAACTTAATTTAGTAAATATATTTTTGCGCCTGTAGCAATTTTTTTTACTTAAATTTAATTTTTATGTTTTATAATTTACATCGATTTGGTCCAGATCGTAAAAGTTTGCATAAGATTTAATTTTAAAAAATATATATATATAGGTCAACGGACTAATCGAAGGTAATTTTTTCTTTTTATAAACTATAAATAAAAGAGGCAGTTGCAAATATAACAATCATGTTCAAAATATTTATAAATAGAACACGATGCAAAAGAATTTACATATACAGCAAAATTTAGATTCAACTTCCAAAATCTATTGGTGAGAGATTATATTACTAGTAAAGGGTCTATCAGTGATAAACCATATTGCTATTATGAGTCTATCGTTGATAGATTTTGCGATATTTGCAATTTTTGAAAAAATTATTGCTATACATTTAATTATTATCCCTAAAAGTGCTACCTAAAGTAATTACCCTAAATAAAAAGTTATTACCTAATAAAAATAAAGTATAAGGACTATATTGTTACTCATTTAAATTTAAGAACTAAATAGTTATAAATTTTAAAGAGACCAAATTATTACCAACTATAGTTCTAACTACTAAATTATTACTTTTTGGAGTAAAAGTACTTTTTAATTTTAATTTTTTTCTTTAATAATTTCCGCACCTTTTCTAAATGATGATTTCTGAGCTTCTGATTTGGCCTTCGAGGAGGGATAATGGAAGCTGGAGGTTCTGAAAATACTAAAACTCTTGGGGGGAGGCTTTGAATTTTGGAGGTGGTTGTTATGGTGTGACTTCTTTAATTTTCTCCTTATGAAGATGATAGCCAGTGAGCCCAATGAAAGTATTGTCAAAGTTGACAGTATTGCAACAACTATTGTCAATATATATTTCTTTGGCGACCCTAATCCCATATGAACACATCATATTAGCTCTGAAAGCATCACTTTTAAATTTGTTTTGATTTTGTTTTTGTTTTTTGTTTTTTTTTTTTTTTGTCTTGTTTCTTGTTTGAAAATGAAGAAAAGGGAGTTGCAATCATTTAGAATCATTTCCAAACATTTCAAAATTGATTAAAATCATTTTTGATATTTTTAAAATCATTATGAAACATGTTTTGAGTACATGTTTGGGAGTGATTTTGAATTGACTAAAAATCACTTTTGTCATGTTTCAAAAAACATGTCTTTAGTCCTTCAAAACCAATTTGATGAGATGAAAATTGCATTTAAAAATGTAAAATTGAGTAGTAAATTAATTTAGAGAGATTGAAAGTGTTTTTCAAATTGATTAGGAATATGAGAAAAGCGATTTTAATAATTTCATAATCAATCTCAGACATTTTACTTTTGTTAGGTTCAAAATCATTGTGAAACACATTCTTCAACCACTCATAATTAATTTATTATTTAATTTTACACCTTCAAATATAATTTTCACATATCATAATTGGCTTTGAATAATTAAAATCATATTTCATAGTGATTTTAAAAATGACAAACGATTTTAACCATTTTTTAATCACTCCCAAATATGTTAATCATTCCAAAATAATTTTAATAATACAAAAATTGTATTGAAAGGATAAAATTAAATATAAAATTAATTTTGAGCTATTAAAAAAAAATGTGTTTAGTGTTTTTTCTTTTTTTTGAAAAAAAAGAGACAATTATAAGAAGAAAATTACCTTTGGTGCTCTGAAACGCAGTCTTGTACATCGGCACAAACAAAACCCAACCGGGAACAATCAAGGCAGGGTCTCGAATCAAATTCGCATTCAAATTATGAATTTCACTTGCATCAGCCCATAACAAAGTTGCTATTTGCGATAACGTATCATGTGACTGAACCGTGTAAGTCACTACGATTTTAGACTCGTCTTCTATACATCCACACAACAATTTCACCCCAAATTCCTCTCCAGCAAAAATCAACGGATCGCCGAATATCCAAACTTGTCCACTATAATTTTGATTCGACACGTCGATCAAGGAGTCCCCGATTCTCACTCTGAACGACGTGTCGTAAAAATACGCCGTTCCCGACACGCCGTCGGCCGATTCGCACGAACACGGCACCGTAATTAAGTAATCTTGAACTCCCTTGTGGGGAACCGGCAGAATATGCGACGGATTGACGGAGTACGCGGCGGCGATTTCGGTCTCGGCCTGCAGGCCCCTGTTGACGTGATATAACGAGGCGTCGCATTTCTTTATTCTTGAACATGCCATCGGAACCATAGATTCGTTAGAGTCAGCGGCGGAGATTGGTGAAGAACAAATGAAAATCAGTAGAAAGATGGAGAATGAAACGACGACTTTCGAAGCCATGGCAGTGCTTTTAGGAGCTCTTCTTCGTTTTGGTGTGAGTAAGAAAGAAAACAGAGGAGGTAAAATTGATGCTCCCGTTGTGCTATGTGTTTGTTATTTAGCATTTTTCATAAATGTCTAATTTATTTATATTTTATTTTGACGTATTTCTTTCTATATACTAACAAACAGCTAGAGCCATCGATTCTAACGGCTGAGTTGAACTTTGAAGTAATTAATTATATAAATAAATAAATACGTTTATTTTTTCATCAATTTTATTGTTAATTTTTTTTTTTAAATGCTCGAGTGGAAGGAAGCTAGCTTTGGTTGACAGCTGACCACTTTTACTAAAATGAAAAATTAATTAATTAATGGCTGTCAATCGTGTTTGCGAAATTTGGAATTTTATGTTACTCGTGTGGGTCAACATATACAACAGTTAATTATAAATATATATTACTAATATGCAATGATAAAATCAAAGTGAGCATAGCTTAATTAGTGGTAGTGTGACATGTCTTACATTAAGGTTAGAGGTTCGAATTTTCTTACCATGCCGTACTAAAAAATGCACAAGTATAGAAAGCATTGAGCTTGCTTACAAGGTTGATGAAGTTGGTGCAAATTGTTAAATTATGAAGAAAATATTAAACTTACCATAATTTATTAATATCATTTTTTAATTAAATGATGACTTAGAATGAAGAGTTGCTTATGTTTGAGTTTGAGTTCAATATCAAATTTTTTTTAACTAATTAGATTGATCACTGTTTATCCAACAACACGTTTTTTTAGTTCAAACAAATGAAAAATTTAAATTTCAAATACATATTTTATGCTAGTTGAACTATACTTATATAGAAGAATGTGACAACTCTAAAAGTATAGAAAAAAGGGACCAAACATAAATTTTTGACAAAATATCATTTTAGCATAAAATAAGGAGAGAGAAGACAGGGGATAATACGAAGCCAAAGAAGAAGCCAACTGCAAAGTGCTTTGGTGTTTTGTAGTTGTTCCTTTTGTCCTCGCCATCTGTGATTAATAACATCATCATAAACATCCTCGCAAATTAGTCGTGGGCGGGGGAAGCCGGCTAATGCGATTAGATGAATAAATAATCATGATAATCATAATGATAATAATAAACTCCACGTGGCAAATTCTTGCTCTTCATTTTTCTTTCTGTTTGATTCGAGACCACGGTCTGTCACTACGAAACTATCCATCAAGATCGATACATTATGAGAAAACCATAATTTATTGGACTCGTATAAATTATATCTATTATAAATTAAATTTTACAATAATTTACCCTTTTATATATATAACAATAATACTGTTAAATTATTGTTTTTTCTCTTTTTAATTGCATGCTGAACATGATCTAGGTTTAGTTTGGGATGCAATTGCTTTTAAAATAACTTCACATAAGTTGGGCCCAGATTATTTGTTTTACAATTCGCATTCAGCCCACGGGATGACCCGCAATGAAACAAAGAGCAAAACTGAAAGAAGAAACAGATAGCAAAAGAAGAAACAAAGAGCAAAATTGAAAGAACAAAACATGAATATTATTGGACAAAATACAACTCAATAAAACCTCCCATTGTTCGGCAAGAAAAAAACAAAATTAACACTGGAAAATTTACCACTTCTTATAATTTATAGGGACATGTTCCGGCTATCGGAGCATAATAACCAAGCGTGGGAAAGGCGGTGAATTTTGCCGGAAAACCATAAAAATTCCGACCAATGGAGGCTGACCGAGTACTGTTTGTCGACTTCTTCATCGCTTGTTCTTTAATCTTCTCAACTTGTTCCTCGGCGGGTGAGAAGGAGGGGCGCCATTTGCACGCCCGATTCTATCGTTATAGCTGCCCTCAGGCTGAGAGAATCGTCGGCGATGTTTCTAGAGCTGCCCTTGGTCGAGATCCAACTCTTGCTGCTGCCCTCATTCGCCTTTTTTTCCATGATTGCTTGGTCAAGGTAAGTCTTCAGTCTCGTCATACGACTTTTAATTTTGTTCCTAATATGAAAATTATGATTTTTAAAATTATCGAATTCATTGCCTGAATTTTGTAAATAAATCAATGAAAATCATACACAAATTTAAACATATAGAGACTTTGGTAAAATACACGTTTATTCGTTCTATTGAGTTAACAAAACCAACAATCTGTTTAATGTGTTAATTTGAATTTTATTTAGTTCTTGGAAACTAGCACTTATGATCATCAGTCTGTTAATTAAAATTTTATTCAATTATTTCAGATTTAAAAAAATGACATATTTCATCAATGGAGTTTTACTGTTATTTTTAATGGGTGCGATTTTAATGAGCAATATTTACTGTTATTTTTAATGGGTGCAATTTTAATGAGCAATATTTAGATGCAATCCTAGATTATACCTAAAATCTCATATTCATTCTTCCTCAACACATATAATAAATAATTTTTAATAATCTTTTTAAAAAAATAAATTGCCATGTAGCAATTTTAATTGGGTGTAGCAAATGCTGCACAATATAAGAGTATAAAAATCTAAACCGAACTGGTGGTTTGACTCAAACCAAGCCGATTCGGTTTGGGTTAGATAAGTTTTTCAACCAAATGCGAATCGAACATAAAGTTTTCGATTTGGTTTGGATCTTGTTTACCCTACTCGACTCAAACTAAGGCAGGTCAAGTTGGGTCTTGTCCAAGTTTGGTGGCACACTTACACTCCTAGCACACAATAAGACAGCAGGTAAGTTTTTTCCTTTTGAAATTAGTTTAATTCACTAGTATATATATACATACATATATAACATGCGTATGGATAAAATTGTTGACTAGACTTTGTTGATATCTATTTTTTAAATGATCATTTGTATTTTTTAAGGAACTTTTTGTACATAAAAGATGATTTCGAACCCAATTTAAAATTTCAAGTGACCACTAGAAATCAATTTAGATCCTAAGGACAACCAAGTCACTTTTAAACATGAAATACAAATAAAGATTATAAATAAATAACAACTTCAAAAAGATCAGTTGGTTATTTGAAAATTCATAGACTAGATTGAAAAACAAAAGTATACATATGTCCTCTTGAAAAGTTCTTAGAGTGTACAAACCTATTAGATATATACAAATTTGAGAAAATTTATTTACATTACTTTTACCAGAAAATTGGGTGGATTTAGTTTAAATATTTTGAAAACCAAAATTTTAAAAACTGGAATTTACAAATAAAAGATGAAATTTAAACTCTTCTAAAAAAAAATAAAATAGAAAAGTTAAACTATAATTTTGGTCCAATATTTTAAAATTTATTCAATTTTAATTCATCTACTTTTAATTATTTAATTTTAGTTTCATATTTTTAATTTATAATTTATTAAAACTAAGGAAAATTGAATGAAGTTCAAACTAGGAAAAAATAATATTTTAACCAAATAAAAATATAACCCAGTTTTACATGAGAAAATTGGTCGAGACTGACGTTTAAGAGACTTAAAACCAAACAGGGTTGCGACGCTTCAATTCTATTGGATTCAACAATTTCAGGGGAGCCAGTAGAAAAGACATCACCGGCAAACGGCAAAACTCTGAGAGGTTTGGAATTGATCGACGAAATCAAGGCCAGAATCGAAAACGAGTGCCCTGGGATTGTTTCTTGCGCTGATATATTAGCATTCGCAACTAGAGATGCCACCGTCTTCTCCGGTATACCGTACTACATAATCCCTGGCGGCCGCCGCGACGGTCTCACATCCCACGCCGCCGACGTATTCGGTAACCTCCCGCTTCCAAGTATGTCCGTCGAAGAGATGGTCGAAATATTCACGAAAAAAGGCATGACGGTGGACGAAATGGTGGTTTTAACCGGAGCGCATTCGATCGGAAGAGCCCAATGCAGTTTCTTCGAAGACAGAGTTTACAATTACAGTGGAACCGAATCTCCAGATCCTACCATGGATGAGGCCTACGGTTATTACCTGTCGGCGATGTGTCCGCCACCGAACTCCGATACGGCGGAATTAGCGGAGGATCAGGGAAGAGAAAGATTGGTGAATTTCGATCCGTCGTCGCCTTTTAGGCTGGACAATGCATTCTATTTGAGGCTGTTGGAAGGAAGAACGTTGCTCCGATCGGATCAAGATATGGCGGACGATCAGATGACCGCTGAGGTTGTTAGAAGAATGGCGAATGAACCGAGAACGTGGAGGAAGAGCTTTGTGAGGGCTATGGTTCGGCTTAGTAGGGTGGATGTGATCACGGGAAATGCAGGGGAGATTAGGAACAACTGTCGGGTTGTTAATTAAAGATATATATATATATCTTTTATTTTTTTATTTTTTATTTTTTATTTTTGTATTTGGGAAATTATACAAAATACTCGTCAAGTTATGTTTCATTTCATTACATCTTGTATTTTGAAAATTACTCTAAATTAATTAATAAACATTCAGTAAAAAATTGAGGTTAGAAATGTACATCTTACAATATATAGACAAAATTGAAATGTAAATCTTAAAATTTATAGACGAAATTGAAATAAAATTCGAACTTAAAGGTGTAAAATTATAACATTTTGAAACCTAAAACCTAAATAAAAGTCAAATTTATAATTTAAAGACTAAGTATATAACATTTTGAAATAAAGTGACCAAAGAATGTATTTTTCCAATTACAACGTTGAGCTAATATAGCCAACTTAGTGCCTCAAATGTCTTTAACGTATATAAACATTTTTAAAAAATTACAAATATAGCAAAATTAATCAATAGACTTCGTGCTTTTGTAAATGTTTTTTCATCGTGTTATATCTCTTAATAATTTTGATTGATTAATGTATAGTAATTTTATTTATTTATTATTGTTTTTCTGGGACTATTTTAAAGAATAATGTTATTTAAAAAAAAAATCGAAAAAATAGGGTGGTTTAGAAACTAATGACAAAAATAGGGTGGTTTGGAAAATAATTTAAAAATTGGGGTGGTGAAATCATGTACCGGGTACACGATTTCAGTCAAATTTGCTACGTGGCGGTTGTTGTGTAAGTAAGTCGTGGACCAGGTCCACGAGTTTGCCTTACCACACACAACAACAACAAGAAGTTGGACTCATCATACTATAATCGCGGGGAAGGAGGAACGAGCAGTTTACGCTTTAGTAGCTACCGTTTCACTGGCTCTAGTATTCACAGACTTTCAAGGAATGGAATATTATCAAGCACCCTTCACTATTTCGGATAGTATTTATGGTTCGAGTTTTGATAAAAAAGACTTCTTACCCCCGTTCTTTTCCTATGATACGTCCAAAATCGTCCGGTTTTTTTCCCATGATAAATAAGTTAATTAATTAATTACCCACTTAAATGAAAATTTGCTTCTTACTTGTGTTCATCAATTATTGTATTAGTTTCATTGATTCTTAATTTTTGAAAATGTAATGGAAAATCATTAATTCATTTAGTTAAAGATAAAAAGTTAATACAAATCAGAAAATTTAAAATACAAATCAAGTGCCACATGTTGGTCTTCTTCGCGCACGTTGTCCACGACGAGGCACAGACACTCCAATTTGTTATTGCTGGTGGATTACATCGTCGATATCCTGTTGGGTGACGACAGATGGAAATTCATCGTGTGCATAATATTCCTATTGATGGCCAGAACCGGATGCAATGTTTGGTTGTAATATGTGAGGTTCCTGGTCATCGAGTTGCTCTAGAACACCTTCGTGACGATGTCTCTGTCGTCTACGACGAATACGTTTTCGATCAGTGTCAGCAACATTGAGCCTCCTTGTATGTTGAATGAGTTCTTCAACATTTACCATGTTTTGCTCACACATTGAACTCAACTCTGGTAAATTGTGTTCTAAGGAGTAACTGTGCACATCGTGGACAAAATTATTCTGCACGATAAAAAAATATATATAAGTATAAAAGAATATTCTTAGCATGTAATTGAAAAACACTACATAATAAGATGCTTACCATGCAGTAATAGTAGGCACCGTCAAGTGTGATAAATCTTCTTGTGATAAAGTCATACCAGGACAAATAATTATTAGACACATCCGACTCATTTATTATTTCTCCTTGTGCACAGCGGCCATGACATGCACGCCAAAATGATATATACTCTGCATGAATTTGACGCCAGTTTTGGTCGTGTTTACCCCTTAAATTGATTTGGTGTAGTTGAGGGAGTGTATTACACAACGTCGGTACTGTTTGCCGCATACCGAATTATCTCAACACTCGATCTGGTTGATGCCACTCTACGATATGAAAGCATATAAGTGGGCTGACCATCAACCAAATGTCTTGTCCATCATGACAGTAGTCAGGCAACAACGACATAACATGTGGTGTATATGGCGTCCAATTGATCTGAAACCATGTACAAGAATAATTAGAACCTAAAAACATATGTAATATTCAGTTATATGCAACATATTTATTATTACCTGATTTTGCATCAAACGGTCAAATATTGAGCGATATACCAGCAACATGTTTGCTGATTGTTCAGATGCAGCTAATACACCGCTCCATCTATCACATGGATATAAAACAATTAAATACTTTGTTAATTGTATTGACAAAGAAATTAGTATATACAGAAAATAATACCTGGCACTGAGTGGATGTCCTATAAAATGTTCTGGAGGTTGTAATTGGACTTGTGGTGCAACAATGCTAAATCGATCATAGGCCCATACTTGAAGTAGTATCAATGGACCTACTATATCCAAAGCTTGTGCATGACTGGCTTGACATAATTCTCTGTACAGCCATGCAAGACAAGCACCACCCCATGAATAATTACCAGCTTGCTCAAAACTTGCCACTAGCGGGAGGAACATTAAATGCACCAGCGTGTTCGACTTGTCTGCAAACAGAAAGCCTCCAATAAGTTGCATGATATATGCTCGTGCATATCTCTGTATACTGACGTCATCGCCATCAGGAGACAATTCTATAAACTGAGAGGCTAACCACGGGAGACTAAACCTTGAGCCTTTTAAGTCAAGTGGTTGAACGCCTAAGAAATCTTCACAAATTTGTTTCCAATCATGTTGCAAAGAACCAGTAACAGGTTCTCCGTCCACTGGTAGTCCAAATTGTACTGCAATGTCCTGCAGCGTAATGGTGCATTCCCCACCAAGCATATGAAATGTGTGGGTCTCCGGTCTCCAGTGCTCTATTAAAGCAGTAATGAGGTGCCAGTCCAACT
Source organism: Citrullus colocynthis (assembly GCA_031780015.1). NCBI lineage: Eukaryota > Viridiplantae > Streptophyta > Magnoliopsida > Cucurbitales > Cucurbitaceae > Citrullus > Citrullus colocynthis. Next base: position 319,325 of record QLSR01000552.1, read on the forward strand.
GTATGAATCCAATTTGTGCAACCTCAATAAAACCGGCCTGTTGTAGATAAGACACTATACGTTCATTGAACGGTATAGTGTGCTGAGAAACTGCCTCTCTTCTCCGACAACATAGTACCACGGTGGATGCATTATCTCATACTGTCTATGATCGGTGAGTGTTTTGAAGATATAGCTGAACAGGGTTAGATGGACCAAGATCCATATTCAACACTGTTAAAATAAACAAAATTCATTACAATGTTAAATAAACGAAATACATTACAATGTTAAATAAATCAAATTCATTGCAATGTTAAATAAACGAAATACATTACAATGTCTAATAAATGAAATACATTACAATGTTAAATAAATGTAATACATTACAATGTTAAATAAACGAAATACATTACAATGTTAAATAAACAAAATTCATTACAATGTTAAATAAACGAAATACATTGCTTGCTAAACTATGAATGACTCGAAGATGAAACTCCTAAATTACGGAGTGGACAAGTACGCTTGTTATGCCATGATCTCTTGCATATCCCACATCGAACTTTCATGCTTGCCTCGCGCCAATCCATCTCATTATGAATTCGCGAAGTTTTGGGTCTATCATGCTCCCTTAATAAGTTTGCGTTAGGATGCACTTCCGTAAATGATAACTCTGGCCAATAGTCAAGGTGCTGTATTGGATGGAAGCGACATTCATAGCAAAACTTTAAATGAGACAATTTATAGTATTCATCAATCAGATGCACGTATGACAAACGCATGTAAGTACAAATTGCAATTACATGAGAGCATGAAATCTTGAACGACTGCCACTTGTTACAAGAACAAGTCCTCTCTTTCAAGCACACTACTTGTATGTTTTGGCCTTTGTAGGGAGAAACCATACTGATGCCAATTCGAACTTCAAAACTTTGTGTTTCCCTGTCAATTGACGTCACTGTATGTGCAGTTGTTCGTTTCTCCCACCTCTTAAGCTTTCTCATGGCATATTCTGTGTACATGTCCCCACGATCGAGTGCTTCACTTATTTCTTGTCTACGGCGTTCAAAGTATACGATTGTCCGATAAAATGTTAACCTAACAATCGATGTGATCGGTAACATTCTAGCTCCTTTAAATACCCCATTCAAACATTTAGCTGCATTGGTTGTCATCCACCCAAAGCGATACTCATTATCATGTGATTGCGTCCATTTATTCAAATCGATATCAGAAAAATATTCGAGACATTTTGGGTTCAATTTCTTTAACTCTTTCATGTTTCGAATGAACTTACGTCTTTGGTGTTGATTTCCAGCCCTAAACACCAAATATTTAAGTTGCTTTGGTTTGTATTTGGAATTGAAATTACTCGCAACATGACGTAAACAATAACGATGACATGCTTTAGGTTCAGCCCAACCAATTTCCTCGTTGTTAATTGCTGCAATGATCCCTCTGTGTCTATCCGAAATTAAGCAAATCCCTTCTCGGTCAGTAACATACTCGCACAATGCCCACAAAAACCATGACCAACTAGATGTATTTTCCCCTTCAACAATAGCAAATGCAAGAGGAAATATATGCCCATTCGAGTCAATAGACAAAGCAGTGAGCAATTTCCCTTTATACTTGTCGTAAAAATGAGTTCCATCTATTTGAATTAAAGGCCTACAGTACTTAAACCCTTCAATTGCTGGACCGAATGCCCAAAAAACACGACCAAATATAGTTTTACCAGGCACATCAGAAGGGAGAAAATGCCAATCTACTCATGTACCAGTATTGTAGTGCACAACAGCACTCAACCAGTACGGAAGTTATGAATACGATTTCTTCCAATCGCCGAAGACTGCAACCAAAGCTTTTTTCTTAGCTTCCCACACACGTTTGTATTTGACATAATATCCGTACTGTTTTTTTAAGTGCTTCTTGTAGTACCGCCACAGGACACTAGGATCAGCTCTAACTAAATTTTGAATTTCAATGCTCATGAAATTAGAATCAAGTTGTGAATTATCTTGTGTCAATTCTGTGTATAAACAAGTATGGTTCTCTCTAAGTTTAGTAATTTCAAACATCCCATGGATTTTGCGCCGACATGCATGCAACATCCACCTACAACCTTCATCCCATTGCTTGTATCGCGCATACCAAATATCTTGGTTCGATTCTACCACAGATATTTGGTAGTGTTCAGTCACACAATATTTTTTTACTGACATTTGTAGGTCTTCTTTCATATCAAATACCATTCCTTTTTGTATTATACTAGAGTTATCTGTACATTTTCCCCTTTCCTCCAAGGTTGATCCTTGTTCACAAACTGAATCAGTAATTTTCCATTCTATCTGTGTAAATATCTCCGACTGAACCAACTCATTTTCATTTTTTACATTTCCTTCTTCTGCAAACAATTCATCAATTTCTACATCAATGTCACTATCCGGACAATTTCCAACTTCAATAATAACTAAATCTTCTGGACAAAACGACATATTTAAATTCGTTTACAACTGTAAAGGTTAAAAAGAAAAATTAGTCCAAATCTACCCAAAATTATAAACTAGTGGACTGGGTCCACGAGTTTACTACCAATATAACTAATTTCCCACCACATTATTTACCAATAATTATTCTTATAACAATAAACGCCAAATAACAATCAACACTAAAACCTAAATTTTTTAAATTTATTCATGCATGCAAAACGTCTACATATACAAATTTATTCATTCATGCAAAACAAAACGTATATAACTATTGCATATTTATAAGATAATTAGAAAGGAAAATGTATATGCATACGTATATGGCGGCGGCAGCGGCTAAACGAAAAGGGAATGGTTTGAGAAGAAAAAGAGAAATGAAAGCGACAATGACAAACGAGAAGTGAAATAAGAGAAAGGAGAGAAATGAGGAAATAAATGAAGAGTGAAAGGAGAGATATGAGGAGAGAAATGAAGAGTGAAAAGAGAGAAATGAAGATTAGTTTGAGAAGAAGAAGCTGCCGCCGGCGATATAAAGAAGAGGACTCGTGGACCCGGTCCACGATTATCGAAATTGTGGACCTCGTCCACGAGTTCGGTCAATGCATGGCTGACGGTGTCAGCCTGTATGCAGACCGTAGCAGGGTAATCGAGTACCCGGTACACGATTTCACAACCCCAATTTTGGTATTTCTTTTCCCCCACCCTATTTTTGGAATTATGTTTTAAAAAAATATTATTTTTTAAAAAAATTCGTTTTTCTGTGCAAATATAGCAAATCTTTTAGAAGAATATTTCTTTATTCTTTTTTTACCCCTATTGTGAAGGACGTGCCAGATCTATTTTACGGAGCTTCGATTTTTTCTTTTTTTTTTCTTTTTTTTTTGACAATCTACTTTTTACTTTTTAATACAAACAAGCAAAAAAGAATTGATGAAGCTAGATTTTGAACCCAAGATTTGAATAGTGCTTAATCATTTTCAATCGTGCCACCAAGAAAGTTGAATATAAATACCAAATAAAAATGAACTAACATAAATTACGTTTTTTTAGTTTCTCAAATTTGACACATCCTTTTTTAAGAAATGAAATGAGAAACGACAACGTTATTAAATGGACTTACAGATTTTATTTATTCTTTGTAGGACTATAAAACTATGAAACCTATAAGTAATAAACTTCTGTCACTGATAACATGTGATATCACTTACAAACCAAGTCTATTGTAGTTTATAAGTGATAAACTTCCATCACTAACAGACTACTCGAATCGGTGATAAAAGTCTATAACTAATAGACTTTTATCAATTAATGTATAATAATTTATTAGTAAATATTTATTTGGACACTTTTCTCTTGAGTAAATGAACATTGGTGTAAAAGAGATAGTCTAGATGATTGTAATATAATGTAATTAGATACTCATTATCAAACAAAAAGTCTAAAACTTATAGAATCTATTAGAAGTTATCACTGTATACTTTTATTATTATGACATAATAATATAAATATATAGGTGATAGCTACTAATATAATTATATATTAGTCACTCGAAGGATTCTATTATTGGTTGAAGAATTTTCGGGCTATCAGTCATGTCCTTAAATATTAGAAAATAGTTCGTTGAAGCCTGAAGCCTTGTTTAAAATGTTAAAAGTCTAAATTTGGCAATTTTAGCGTTAAAGTAGATGATACTAGCGATATCAGAATTATAACTTAATAGATATCAGTGATATCCATATATAAGTGATAAAAGTGGTATCAATGATATAACTTAGGTAGTACCAATAAGAAAACTTATTTGAATTCTTTTAGTTGACGAAATTTTATTTTGGTTAGTTATTATTTATTTATATCAAATAAATTATTTACATAAAAATCATAATTATTAAATATAATAATAATAAATTTAACAATATTTTATATTGTGATGCTTGGCTTTGAGACTAGTTGATGGAATTTTATTCTCATTAGAAATTATTTCTCAACACTAAATAAATTATTAAAATGGGAATATTACAATCACATTCATAATAGAATAACTTATTAATTTCTACTTTTTTTAATTTAAAAGTATAAATATTTAAAAAAAAAGTAAAAAAAAAAAAAAAAGATTATAGACGTCATATAGAGCAAGATTAATCAATTAAGACTAATGTCTTTTAAAAATACGTCAAATGTTCAATGTCCTCGTCCTATTACATTGGAATAAAAACATATAATTGATTAGACATAGAAAGAAAAATAAATTAGTTAACCTTCTATATTATTGTTATTTTTTTAAAACATATAAATTGGAGTAGAGTGATTTTAGATGACAAAATATTAATAGGATAATTGTTTTAAATGATAAAAATTAATACAGTTAAAAATATTTATAATATAATAAAATATGAATAATGTTATACTCTCACATTTTACTATATTTGTTAATTTTTACAATATTTGAAAACTATACTATATTATTTTTATTATTGTCTTATCTGACGTCCTATCTAAAATGCTGTTAAATAAACTATTTAAAAAGAAAAAAAGTAAAAAAGGCGTCCAATGAAAATCAACCGTTGCAATGTTCCCTGAGTTCGTCTCGGATACAGTTCATTATTTCATATTATAAATTGACAACATGTCAATCCTTCCAAAAAGGACTTGATATAAATTTCCGGTAAGCGGTGTTCCCTTTTCTTTTTCCGCCATTTCCAGACGAAGTTTGCAGCGAGTGGGAAGAACACAGAGATCGACATGAAAGCTATTTTCCATCCCGATTCTTCTTTCCTTCTTGCGTATCAGACTCGCTGCCAGAAACACAGAGATCTTCTCCGTTTGCAGGTTCAAACTCCTTTAATATTTCCTGTTAAAGATCGAGGACGTTGGATTAGAGGGAAGCGGATATGTTTGACCGCCAAAGCTGAACTAGATTGGGCCACGATGGATCAATTAGGACTTTCGGAATCAGATATTCAGAGTCCAGCGATTTCCACTTCGTATCGCAGTTTGAATTTACCGAAGCCAAACCAGACGGTGCTGGAAGCTCAGGCTAGGGTTTGCACAGGACCTACTCAGACGAGGCCGCTTGGTGAAGAACAAGCGTGTAAGGTGTTGGACACAATTTTAAGATCAGGTACTTATTTCTTGCTCGATTTGTTTTTTCTATTTGAGGAAATATATTATCAGGTACGGTATTCATTGCTAGTTACGTTTTTATTCATCGTTATCGTATATTATCGGGCGAGTTCGGTGCTGGAGGGGAATCCAGTTGTTGATATTTCAGGAGAAGACGAGAGGTAGAACTCTTGAAAATGTTCTCCCGTGAGGCTAAAAATCTGCTGAAATTGATGTTCCTTCAGTTCAATGTTTCTATGTTTTACGAGGGAAAAAAATGTTAGGCGTCCTCTCTCCAGTCTTATTCATAACTAAATTTTGTCATAATTGTCGCTGTTTAGATAACAATAAGAAATCGTTAAGATAGTTAAAGTGAACTTCTATAAAATTTCAAGTCGAACCAGTTCAGCACTAAAAACCTGAAGACATTTTCTTCCATATGAGGCTAAATTTCTGGAGAATTTGATCTTCCTTAATTTCGATGATGCTGAGTTTGACTACAAAAATATTTATGCATCATTGATCCACTGTTTTTGTAAGCTAAATTTTAGCCATGGTTTAAATAAATAATAAATCGTTAAGATAGTTAAAAAAGAACTTAAAATTTAGTCAAACCAGTTCCGCAAAATCTCTTTAACTGATGCTGCTTGATATCACATTTATGTAATGATTCTATTTGGAGTTGTTCGTTATCTTATCACTGTCAATGTTTCAGCTAAAGGAGAGCTTAAAGATGAAGAGGAAGTTTCACGATCACAGCTTGGGGCATTCTTTTCTGCAATGACTATACGCGCTAATGTCTTTCCCGAGGCAACTCAGTGGAGTGAAGGGGAAAAGAAGGCAATGACAACATTCTGGCCACTCCTAGTTCGAGTTCTTCCTCCTGATGTAATCTTCATTGCTGATCCTGAGGGTTCTATTATGGGAGGGAGTTCGATTGGGCCTCAATTTGTTGGGAAGGGTTCCTCTGAGATGAGGTTGGTTGGTGCCCTTAGAGAAATTTTAGCAGGAGGGCATCTTGGGTATGAGGAGGTCCAAGGAGTGATGAGAGATGTGCTTCCTCTTAAAACAGAAAGCCATATGTCGTCAGGAGTTAGTCATTCACTGCTTTCAGCCTTTTTAATTGGTCAACGTATGAACAGGGAGACGGATCGGGAGCTTAAAGCACATTGCCTTGCATTTGATGATGAATCAGGTGAGTTTTTTTCTCGCTGATTAGTATATTTCTGTGGTACATCAAAATCAAATCATGTCTCTCATGATTAAGTATTGAATAATGAATATTGAAAATAGGTCCTACTCCAGTTGCTGATGTTAGATCATTGACTCATTATGGGGAACCTTATGATGGAAATACACGTTATTTCAGGAGCACATTGTTTGTTGCTGTGGTTAGATCCTGTTATGGGGAATCTTGCTTGCTCCACGGTGTGGATTGGATGCCTCCAAAGGTCAAATCAGGCTTTCTTTTCCTTTTTCTTTGACTTTTCTTATCCAATCTTTTTTTTTTTTTTTGCAAACAGGTTATTGATTATTCCCTGCAGATAAGCTTCAATATCAACTCACAAAAGCATTCTCTTATTCTACCTATTCCATCCCATTATTCTAAAATTTTAATTGTTACTTGATAGAATACTCTTTTTATGTTTAAACATGATCTGGTGCTCTATGAACGGAGTGTACATTTTTTAACTTTCTTTGTTCAATTCTTCCATTGGTCATCTTCTATAGGGTGGTATTACTGAAGAGCAGATGCTTAAATTTATGGGCGCAAACACAAAGTTAATCCCCTCGCATGCTAAAAGACTTCTTGAGGTTCACTATTTTCTGCTTGATTCTAATATGTACATTAACTATGATCCTGTGTAGTTCTCATTGATGCACATAATGTCATGTTCCATTTTAATTTTCCTACTGTCGTTATATATTTCAGGATAAGGAGGTTGGCTTTGCCTATGTAAGTCAGCGTGAAGCTCGCCCATCTTTGTATGAATTCTAGTCAGTTTGTTAATTATGTCATTTTGTATATATTGTTGTTAGAACCTGCTTTTTCTTCTTTTAAATGTCTGGATTTATCAGTATTTTAATAACAATATACTGGTAGTTCTTTCTAATTGTCGTCACTAATTGATTCAACCCAGTTCTGGTATTATTAACCTGTTGCTTATTTTATGAATGAATATTCTTTTTGTAATTTCTGTAGATATTCATTAGTCGGGCTGAGGGAGCACATAAAGAAACGGCCACCATTGGCAACGACTGAAAAGGTTCAGCAATTTGTGAAAGTAAGAAATCCATTTTTGACATGATATTTATCTCCAAGTTTTGCCTAACTAATCTTTTAGGCTCTTTTTGATAGCCATTTTATTTTTGAAAATAATTTATTCTAACTCTAGTTTTCTTGCCCTTTTTACCTACTTTTCAAGCATGTTTTCAAAAATCAAGCAAAAAATTGAAAACTAAAACAAGTAGTATTTGAAAACTTAATTTTGTTTCTAAAGTTGGTTTTGAATTCAAAAATGTGTTTTGAAAAGCTTACCAAAAAAATGGTGAGAAAACAAACATAAATATAAAAAACAGAACACCAAAAAACAAAATGGTTATTGTTGGAGCCTTAGCGGATTTTTTTTTTTTTTTTTTTTTTTTTTTTGGTNACAAAGTTAATCCCCTCGCATGCTAAAAGACTTCTTGAGGTTCACTATTTTCTGCTTGATTCTAATATGTACATTAACTATGATCCTGTGTAGTTCTCATTGATGCACATAATGTCATGTTCCATTTTAATTTTCCTACTGTCGTTATATATTTCAGGATAAGGAGGTTGGCTTTGCCTATGTAAGTCAGCGTGAAGCTCGCCCATCTTTGTATGAATTCTAGTCAGTTTGTTAATTATGTCATTTTGTATATATTGTTGTTAGAACCTGCTTTTTCTTCTTTTAAATGTCTGGATTTATCAGTATTTTAATAACAATATACTGGTAGTTCTTTCTAATTGTCGTCACTAATTGATTCAACCCAGTTCTGGTATTATTAACCTGTTGCTTATTTTATGAATGAATATTCTTTTTGTAATTTCTGTAGATATTCATTAGTCGGGCTGAGGGAGCACATAAAGAAACGGCCACCATTGGCAACGACTGAAAAGGTTCAGCAATTTGTGAAAGTAAGAAATCCATTTTTGACATGATATTTATCTCCAAGTTTTGCCTAACTAATCTTTTAGGCTCTTTTTGATAGCCATTTTATTTTTGAAAATAATTTATTCTAACTCTAGTTTTCTTGCCCTTTTTACCTACTTTTCAAGCATGTTTTCAAAAATCAAGCAAAAAATTGAAAACTAAAACAAGTAGTATTTGAAAACTTAATTTTGTTTCTAAAGTTGGTTTTGAATTCAAAAATGTGTTTTGAAAAGCTTACCAAAAAAATGGTGAGAAAACAAACATAAATATAAAAAACAGAACACCAAAAAACAAAATGGTTATTGTTGGAGCCTTAGCGGATTTTTTTTTTTTTTTTTTTTTTTTTTTTGGTGAAAAAGAAGATATTTTGGCAAGTTGTACACTTCACATGATCTTTTGGTTTGATATTATCTTATGAAAAATGATTATTAGAATATCAACAACAATATCAAATGATAAAGGTAGATTCATTAGCTTGTTGGTAACATCGCTTAACAGCCAACAATAGAAGCCCAAGTTTTACATGATGTTTATCCGACATTTACAACCCATTTGATAACTATTTGGTTTTTGAAAATTATGTTTGTTTTCTTACTACTTTTTTACCATGCTTTTGTCTTTTCTAACCAAACACTTGAATGTTAGCTAGATTTTAAAAACAAAAACAGGTTGTACTACTACTTGTTTTTAGTTTTCAAAAAATCTCCTAAAGAGTGGATAACAAAACAAAGAAATCAATAAGTTGAGAATAGTGTTTATAGGCTTAATTTTCTATGACTAAAACTAAAAACCAAATGGTTATCAAACGGGATCTAATGATTCTTCAACTTAGGAATCTTACAAAATGCTATTTCATTATTTGAAAGTGGCTAAATGATTACATCTAGATATGCACTACGTTGTAAAGGTTAAATATGTAAATGATAGAATCGTGTACAACAGTTGATTGATGTGCTTTAAAATTTTTCCCTTTATTTGCAATGAGTTTCCAATAATATATGCATTTCTGTAGTTATTAAGCTAAGTTTGGATCCTAGTTGTGATAGATATGACAAGGTGCTTAAAGGGTAATCTTAAATTGCATTCCTGATAACCTTTGATAAATAGCATACACAATTGGTCCGTGCAGTGCATCTTCTTCCCAATAAATAGGTATTCCGTAGAAATTTGCACTTATTATATGGCTAAGTAACGTGTAGAGAATATGCAAGACTCCTAGTTAGGATTATATGTGGATAATTAGTATTATTATTAGTAAGGGGCATATTAGTAAATAACTGTTAAGTTTGTTTGTGTTTTTAGTTAAAATTGAGAGAGTGGTGTTGAGAGTAGGGTGTGAAGAATTTTGTGGGATTGCCTTAGTTGGGAACTTGGGAGAGTCTAGCCCTCGAAAGGCTAGTAGTTATCTTGTTACTTGTTCTTATGATATAATAGCATATTTTCTTATATTTTCATATATTTCCATATTCTAATGTTCTTGAGTTGTTTGTGTGTTCTTGTTAGAAGATGTCGTAACAGAATAATGCTTAATGCAGGCTAGAGGGAAGGAAGCTATTGTGACTGGATTCTATCATCACGGTTATGAAGAACCACTTCTAATGCTAATGAGGAGAAGGGGTGTTCATTCCGGCTTAGTGGTGAAGGTTAGTATTTAATTTATTAAATTATTTTTTGAAATGATTATCAGTGGATGTTTTTGAGCTCTCACCAGTATGCATGAAATAAAACGTTGGTTATATTTTGGCATGTTATAGCATTGCAATAATGTATAAGTTCTGAAGTCATAACCTGGGGAGCACAGACATTGATGTGTTTGGACACCTCTGAACACCTAACTAACATGCTAAAAAATGTCTAAATTAAATGTTTTGTTGGACACGGCTCTTGAAAGTATTTAATAAAAGAAGATTAAGGGGAAGAAAGTATAGATAGATTGAATCCTATATTGATCATTCCTGAAGTATTGGAATGACATCGTCTTCCTCTAGTTAAGGCGAACCAAATCAAGATTTCAAATATTGTAAATTGACTTTAACTTTAACTTTGTTTGTTTTGTGAAGTATATCTTGTTTTTATGTTAAATTTACATATTTTTTTGGAAGAGAAGTATTAGTGTGTGTATATATATTTTGAAGAAAAAACATGTCTCAATATGTTCATGTCTTATTAAGTAAACGTGTCGTCGTTGCGGATGTGGTTATTTGGTCATAACTTAATAATTTCAAAGTGGAGTATACTTATCTGAGTGATCTTTGGAACTTGCCTTCTTTAACTTCGAGAGGTTTTTAGGACTCGATTTGTGGTACTTGTGCAATGTCTTAAAATATTTCTCACTCTTGCCATTGCCATAGGGTGAGGAAGGAGCCCTGTCAATGACGACAAGGTTGCGGTCAGCCGATGCTTCGAAAGGACTTCCCGTGAACTACTGTTCTGGTTTCCGATCACTGAGCACGCAATCAGCATTTGAAGTTGATGGTTTTAACATCAACCCTTTTGTTTTTTTTTTGGCTTACTAATCAGCAATTCTTAATATCAAGACGAAGATCAATTAAAACCATTTTGGCTTGAAATGAATGCACGTGAAGAATGAAATAATTTTGTGGCAGGAGTATCACGTCACAGTTTCAATCTGGAGGTCAATGCCGCAGACTATGGATTTCAACCCACTGATACTCCAAGAACTGACAGATCGGTACTTTCCTATCCTCTCTTTTTCCATTTTTATTATTTCCATCTCGTTTTTCCAACACTTGGGATAGACCTTGTTTCAATACCGACAAAATTTGTGGTATAATCCTCTCTTTACCGGGGGACTGGTAAGGAAATAGTTATCAATTAGGTTGAGTTACAAGTTTAGTCATAAACTTTAAGGCTTGTGTTTAGTTTATGAACTTTGAAAAGTGTCTAATAGATCCTTAATTTTTTTCAAAATTAATTATTAATTATTATTATTATTTTAATTATGTCTAATAATGAACTTTCAAACTTTCAACTTTCATGTTTAATAAGTCTGACAAATTTAGAAAATTTTAAAAATTAATGATCCATTGATATAAATTTGAATTTTGCGTTTAATGGAATTTCAAACTTTCAAGTTGTTTCAAGTAGATAGAAATAATATTAAATAAAAATCTCTAGGACTAGATGTGCAATTTTGAAAGTTCAAGGGCCAAATAGACCTTAAGAAATTAAATTTGTAATTCAATTATAGTAAGATGGAAATCTGAAGAATTCTGACCAAGAGATGTGACCTTTGTCGCCTTTCCTCAATTTTAATTTTATTCATAACGCAAAAGAAAATCGAAAATAACAATTAAGTGTATTACAAATATAGCAAATATAGCAAATATAGCAAATATAGCAAATATAGAGAATTACAAATATAGCAAAATTTATCGTTGATAGGTCTATTAGCAATTTGATCCATCACAAATAGATTTCGATAGGTGAATCTAAATTTTGCCATATTTGTAAATTATTTTGCATTGTGTTATATCTACTAATACTTTGAGGTTGGTTGCTATATTTGTAAGTGCCCATTCTCCTCCACAGATTTGAAATTTGTGTTATGTTCAGGTATCAAAGAACATAGAGTTGGGGTTGGCAGCTCTTAATGGTGAAAAAGGAGCAGCATATGATAGAATTGTATTGAATGCTGGAATGGTGGATCACTTGTTAGGATGCAATGGGGCAGAAGATGTATCCGCAGCCTTGGATAGGGCCAGAGAAGCCATCGACAGTGGCAATGCTCTTAAACGCCTCTTAAACTATATCAAGATTTCTAACAAGTTTAAGTAGACATTCTCTCTACAGCTCTCAATTCTTCTTTTTAACTTAAACAGATTCGTTCATTTTGGTTCAATTTTTATACTTTTCAATGGGAGAGGCAGTGGTTTCCAGGATGCTGAGAGGGACAATTGAACCACCGGCTTTGCTCGTTTTATACGTCAGATTTATAGATGTTTGTTGAGAAAAATTCTAGTGCTACAAACTGTACCTTACTCCACATACTCTTCTTAATATTAGTCCACTCCACACTAATTGGACTTCTACCATTTTTAAGGACATGTTGACGGCTTTTTTTAAAAGGGAAAAATTATGAATGGGATAATGGTGCTTAACTCTCCACTTTTATTTGGAAATTAAACTTAATCACATCCCTTTTCTACATTTTATCAACGTTTTCAATAATCAAGTTAAAATTTTAAAAACTAAAAGAATTAGTTTTTATTCTTTTAGTTTTTAAGATTTAGCTAATAAGTGTTTTTTTTTTTTTTTTTTTTTTTTTTTTTTTTTTTTTTTTTTAG
>QLSR01000552.1:333149-378367 GCA_031780015.1 Citrullus colocynthis
AAAAAAAAAAAAAAAAAAGTTCTCAAAATAGACCTAGTAATTATTATAGTGGATCGTTTTTTCTTTTTTTTTTTAAATTAAAAAATGTCTCTTTTAAAACGATTATGAAATAAATACTAAAATAGTAATAATAAATAAATAAATAAAATAAAAAATAAAAACGTTACAAAGACGGGTCGTAATCAGTCTTCCATATACTAGGTATGTATATACTGACCGAGCATATGATGAGCCTTGATATGCAGAGATGTTTCATTTATGTGTATGTCGCACTGCTCCGTGTCTATAAAGGACAACAGCAACCCACTTTTGTTGGTGGATCGGTGCATCCTCATTCGTGCATCTCAACTCAAAAATCAAATCCACACAAAAATTATATGGTAGAAAAAAACAATACTGATCAAACATAATATACGTCATACACAAAAACATAAACTTGAAAGGAAAGGCAAGACTGAAGCAGAGCTCACATGTTGATCTCAGCTATCGAAAAAGGCTTCAAACAAATCTTTTTGCTTTTACTATATTCGAAGCGCTGCAGCTATAGAACCGGCAAGGCTGAGAACTTCAAAAGGAGCTTTATTCGCTACTTCTTTAACAGTCAATGGGCACGAATCAGTAATCCAGAAATAGGTAAGTCCGTTCTCAGGATGCCCTGTAAATGATGGCAGCTTAAGGGGTCATAACAACTGAACATATATATATATATATAGCATTTAGTTAATTATTGGTTTAAATACTACTTTTGAAAATACATAGACCAAAATAAACTAAATTTATGAAAAATAGATACCATAATGAACTAAAACCCTAAGCTCTGTTTAGTAACTATTTTGTCTTTTACTTTTAGTTTTTGAAAATTAAGCTCATAAATACTCTTTTCACCTCTAAATTCCTTACAACATTTAATTAATCATCGGTTTATATACTTTGACTTAAATACTCTATTTTTTTTTTATTTGGTTCATTTTAATCTTTATATTTCCAAGACAAAATGGTTCATTTTAGTCTTTATGGAGACGTAATGGTCACTTTTAAAACTATTTTGTATATGGACCTGAGTAAACCAAAAGTTAAAAAAACACAAAAGACCAAAAGGAACTAAGACCTTAATTATTTCATTTCCTATACCATGGCTAATCAATGCAAATAACATACTTGGGATTGAGAAAACTAATAACAGAGCAATACAATACCTCCATTATCATGTTCAAAGCGTTGCCACGATCTATTTGGAAAAATCCCATGTGTCACATAAGCACTGATTTTTGCTGCTCCGTGTGCAGCCAGCACTTTCTATAAGGAGAAGAGTGTGAGTGCACTTGCCATAATATCCTAAATTAGAGATTCCAACGCAAGAAACTTAGTTACCTGGCACTCTATTAGAGTCCCACCAGATTGAACCAAATCATCAACAATCACAACATGCCGTCCTCTTGGTTCTCCCTCCTTTAGCCGCACAATTCTTTGGTCTCCTTCCCGAACTTTGGCACATACGATCTTAAATATCAACAAGACAATTGTATAATCAACAGAACGTAAAACAAGGTCAAGCATAGCAGGATACATCGAGTGTTATCCCATTATCTACCAGAAAAATTAAATGGCTTTATGCATCTATCATATGGAACACTAGTCACACCTGCCCGCATTTGCCAGTCTAATGGATAAAAATTTAATATGCAATAAAGGATCAATAAAAACTACATGTTTGGAAACATCCCATAATATCGTTGGGCTTCACTTTTTATAATTATTTCATAGGAAACTTTATACCTAGTTGGTCCCCTTTCGTTAGAAATTTTGATGGATCTTGGTTTTTTGTGTGCCTTTGTCTAGTGTTTCTATTAAAAGAAAAAGAAAAGAAAGAAGAAAAAAAAACTTCATGTTAAACCCAAAGAAAATGAGTTGGAAACTATCTTACTATAAAAGGATTTTAGAAACTTGGGAAGGCAGTTTAGAATTCTTACCACAAGCTTTATCAATAAATCCCCAAATAATCGCATTGCGATGTGATATATGTTCTTTTCTTTCTCCACCTCTCTTTTTTTAGTCTTCAAACAAACTGCTGTCGCAATATAAATCTGAATCTTAGATCATAAGTTTGAATCTCCACCCATCCCAGGTTGTTGAACTCAAAACACAAGTCTAAAATTTCAGACGCAAAGCATAGTTTCAATACAAGAAGAATTTTAAGACTTATATTTGCATTGTAAATTATGTCCTTCGCACTTCTTGTTTTGTCACAACATTTTCAAGATCACCTATTGTCCATTGTGAAGCCAATTGCATAAAATTTGAAGAGATTCAGTGGCTATTAAGCATTATGGTAAACCTGTCAGAAATTGCCCAGATAAAAGGGTGTAGAATCCAGAGCAATCCGAGGACTGCTCTGTGAGATATTTAATTCAGAAGTTTCTGGACAAATCAGAGACTCTAACGAGAAACCTCCTGAAGATTATATGGAAAGACAAGATGCCAAAAAAAAAAAAACACAAAGTCCTCATGGACATTCCTCGTTGGAGTAAATCTATGGGAGGTTATTAGAAAAAATATCAGAAAGATGATGTCAAATCCTAATTGGTCCCAGCCATTCATGCAAATTCGGTTCTTACTGCTTGAATGTTTATTCAGGGAGTTCATAGTGAGCTTGGATATCTGACTGCGGAAGCCAAAATCCTGCAGATTGTGTGTGGACAGATTGAGAGAACTTGCAAAAAAATTGCATGGGAGAATGAAGATGATGTAATCGTGTGGGAGCCGTGGCTGGAGCAAATTAATGGAAATTCTGTGGGAAAGGGAGAGGAAGGGAGAAATTTTGGGCATTCACAGAATTCATTGCTACAAAAACAAGATGGGATTCTCTCTAGCCAAACCTTTTTGTTAACTCACCAAGAGTAATTAGTAACTTTGGAGTAGTTTTTTGAGAGCTTATAAGATAGGGATATAGTTTTCTGAAGCTCATAAGATAGAGATATATTTTGCTTCCCCAATTGTATTTTTCATCAAATTGACGAAAACCCCTTTTTAATTAAAACAAATGACAAATAGACAACTGAACTAAATTCAGGTTGACATATTAAAGATGGTCCTTATTCAAATAAAAACGAGATTTCATACAGTCCTCCAAACTTTAGCTCTAGATCTTGCAAATACGACTCTCTGGCAATGTTTATAGTTCATACATTGTATCTACAGATTAAAGAAATCATGCAAAACCCATGATATGATACTCATCAACAAATTTGCTTAGTATTCAAGCTTCTGAATCTAAAACTCATACTTGCAAACAAATTACCAGAAATAAAACAACTTGCATATTCATTCAAATATCTTCTCTCGCTCATTTAAGCTATCACAAGCCAATTCTTTAAATTTTTTTGAAAAGAAATATCTACTCTCTCATTTTCCTTCAAATATCTACTCTCACTCATTATCTTCAGTTCGTTAGTTTCAACCCTGCTGCCAGCAAAATCTATATCAGAATCTTGTGGAACTTAGTATTTTGTAATTTTACCATAGCAATCGTGAAAAACGATAAGCTAATGGGGTCTACTTTTATATATTTTAAGTCCATTACGTGATTATCTACTCTCACTCATTACCTTCAGTTCGTTACTTTTGTATTTCTCTTCTCTTACATTTTCTACTCCATACCTTGCTTATGTGGAGGATCTGATATTAACTAAATTGATTGCTAACCATTGAAAAATTTAAGTTTATACCCGCAAAAAGAATTCTTAAAAAGTAAAACCAACTTATTCAACTCTCGGAGTGGTGTAGAGCCTGTTACACTTGATCTCCTTGTTAACTGATATCCATTATGGGCCTCACATAGTCAATCATATTCTCTTCACGACAAGGACGAGTTAGATTCAATGTTTTTTTTTAAACAAGAAAAAACAGATTCAATATAATCTATTTACCATTCCTTCATTTTTTTTTTCTCAATGAAACTCATAATAATATGATACATATATAATCTATTTACCGTAGGAAAATGCTGCAGCTGTTTATGAAATCTTTTCCATGCTCCATCATCAGGAAAAGCAATTGCTATCTGGAAAGCAGAAAATTCTGTCACTTCAATGAAAGAGATGCTACAAAGTAAAATCTATTCAACAATTCTACTTCAAAAGTTCAGATCAATCTTATCTCACAATGCAGTTTTGAGACACATCCAAAAATCATGGACGATTTAAAATAAACTTCTTATATGAAAACATCCACAATTATATCAACATAAGTCATAAATGAACATGTAGGAAGAAACAATAGTAAATAGAAGACAAGAACCTACATTGTCAGAATCCGGCAACTGCTGCAGCCTATGTTTTAGCAAAGGAATTCCACTTTCAAAGCAAGGTAAAATGTTGTCCCCAAAGTAAAACCTCTCCTAATGAAAGAGAGCAAGAAGTACTTAATAAGACAGCCACTGAAGAGGAGGAAACACTCAAAAAGGTGACGAAGGATTCTTATAGGCAAGTTGTCTTCTAAAAAGGAAAGCTCTGCTCATTTTATATTTATAGATAGTAGCTATTGAACCTGCAAGGCGTGAATGTCAAATGTCACAAGGCTCGTCGGTCCTCCTCTTGAAATTGGTATATTCGATAGGATCCGAGCAAGAGTGAAAGCTGTTGCAACATCTCCTTCGTCCTCCATACGCTCAAAAGTTCCAGTTGGAAAGAAGGGAAGAACAAGCGAAAATGAAGAGATGAACAATTTCGGCAGTGCATAAATAACGGAGAGCTGCTCAAAGATTACAGCTGGTGAACTGAAGGATGCCAGAAAAGCCACATGTTGTCCACGAATTCCTTGAGCATTAGGTATAAATATGTTCGGAAATCCATCTTCAAACTTCCTAACATAAGAACGTTGCAAGCATTAATGCAAAGGCCTTCTGGTTTTGAAGAAATTTTAACTAGAACGAATTCAAGTAGAAATTATAAACTTAGGCAGCTATCATGCTTTATTCAATGACGAGAGGCACGTAAATAAATTTTCCATCAGCAGAATACGCAATGTTGTTTTGAAGTAAAAATGCTAAAAAGTCAACAAAAACACATGAGAGCTTCCAAAATCTCATCAACTAGACATTGTGATCAGGAGCATAATTAACTTCACTGCGCTGCGGTACGCAGCAATACAATCTTAACTGTTGCATCTGCGGGGAAATTTCATGGTCTGAAATGGAAATCAACAATTAAAATCACATGTGATCATTCTGGAACGTCACATCGATAAGTCGTAGTAGGAATTAAAAACACCGCAACGAATTCGAATGAAGCGTCTCCTATATATTTCCTCCAATATGGCTAAGATAATCTGACTAACCTCCATGAGATACTGCGTAGCTCAATTCCATCGGACTCGGCAGCGATTTTCTCCGCGAGAGTTTTCGTCTCCGCGCAGAAAAAGAGGCAGATCTTCTTGGCGTCGCTTTTAGAAGTCAATTCCAAAGCGGCGGCGGCCGAAGCAGCAGCCATTGGTACGGAGGTCGAAGTAGAAGCAGAGTTTTGAATTGAGCAAAAAGAATCAGTACCAGGATCGCTTTCGATAGTCCACTGATAAGAATTCTCGAAATTCTTGATCTCGCACGCAATGCGGTTCTTGATCTTCGAATCTCTGATGGCATATGTTCTAGAAAATGGCACCGACGGGGAATTTCGGGAGGATTTGACGAGTGTGTTAGGGTTTTTGAACGGAAAGCGAAGGGGACGATTTGCCGCCATATGGCGGATGTGACTCTCGTGACTGGCGCCGTTTTTTGCTGCACTTGGGATGCCTTTTAACCGTGTAAAGTTTGTTCCGGTTGCCGGTTTGCAGGAGGAGGATGCAGTCAAAAATACCCCTGGGCCTCTAAAATCGCGCGTTTTTCTGGTGGGTAACAATGTAAATATACCTAACGATGACGTTTCCCACCTTCGTGTCTGGAAAACTTCCAAGGGCTGCGCTGTGACATCTGACTCGTTTCCCACTCCATTCAAAAATTAGAAATTTGTTTTAGTCACGACAAAAATGGAAAAGGTCGATGTACTTGTTAATAATGAATTATTTGTTAAATTATACCCAACAGCCAACACCACCTAACCTTGGAATAAATCATAAATGTCATTATATTCTTCAACGTGATAATTTGCTGATATAATGGACAATAATGTATTTTACTAATAAATGGGTGAAAATTTTGTATGGTTGATAAACTTGATATATTTGACTGATATATTTGATAATGGTACACTTAACTAATATACTAACGAGAAACTTAATAATGATGTACTCTTTTTATATGATTGATACACTCGAATCATATATTGTTGATATCTTTTACTGATATATTGTTGATAAACTTAATAATGAAGTTCTTGTCTATAGTGTTGATATACTTTATAATTGATAATGATGTACTCATTTATATTGTTTATATACTTTATAATGAACTTCTTCTTCTTTACACACAATAGACCCCTCCCAACGTCTATCTTTCACCAACCAGCAATGCTCCACATTATTTTTGTCACCCATCGCTTCGTTTCCCCTCTATAGCCTCACCAGACGTCCGGGCGTTGGCCATCGATTTTCTCTCTCTATCTCAATTAATTTTTCATAGCAAATATGAAATAAAAAACACATAAAATCCAGATTTTAAGTTACCATATTTATAAAAGATCAAATATTGGTGATACGCTTACAAAATAGCACACTCAAAAATTGCCACCCATTGCAAATATCTTATTATTATTATTATTATTATTTTAAGAAAAATTATTTTAAATAACAAAACTCTTGAAAATATTTACAAATGGTAACAAAATATCACGGTACATCTACGATAGACTACTATATGTATTTATCATGACATAAATAGTAGTCTATGGCAGATAGATGGTAAAATTTTACTATATTTATAAATTTTTTATTTCATTTTTCTATATTTACAAATAACTCTTTTTTTTTATTTTAAAGATCCATGAACATCTAAAATTAGAAAATAATTTTTGAAAAATTATCTCACTCTCCTCTGTCTCGTTCCTTACTTCCAATATTCTCTCTTGATCCTCTCCGCTTCTCTATTCTTCTTCATTGATACTTAATCAAAGAGATTATCAAAATTAAAAGAACATAACTATTATAGCTGAGAATAAACAAAGTTAATTTACTTAAAACTTGGCTTTGTCCCAAACTTCTACGAGCCATATAACTTAATGAGGACTGGAGATTTGATTGATTAACATTTCCTTTATGGAAAATATTTATTTTGTTTGTAGCTATTCCCACCATACGGACAAATTATTTAGTCCTAGAAAAACTAATTATTTAATAAAAATATAAAACCACTATAATATAACTGTTTTATAATAATCGTAAATGAAAAAAACAAAAATCTATTTTCTAACAAATACATAAGTGTGCGCTTCTCATTAATAATAACAATAATAATAACAAAGACAGTTTTCAAATATAGAAAAGTGAACTAAAATGTTTATAAATCTAACAAAATTTTATTGCTTGTATGTAAATAGACATAAAAATATAGGTAGTAGTCTATCATAATCTATTGTAAATATATAGTGATATTTTATTATTATTTATAGCAATTTTGAAAGAATTTTTTTATTTAAAATAATTTTTTTAGTAATAATGACATTTCATTTTTCTTTCTTAAAAAAAAACCGCCACGTGAAAGAATTTTGTTATTTAAAATAATTTTTTTTAGTAATAATGACATTTCATTTTTCTTTCTTAAAAAAAAAACCGCCACTACTTGCCGATTTCATTGTCCAAACATGACCATTGAGACAAAGAAACAGAACCGCCAAATTTCTGGAGTCTATCGAAACTGAACTTTTTGCATGAAGCTGCGCCACACTTTAGTTGCTTCAACGTTATCTCTTCAAATTTTCGATATGGAAGAAAATCCACATCCCAAATTTCAGTGGCTATGGTTCATCGTTACGTTCAATTTTATTGCCACAAAAACCCCCTTCCTCAGTATTCTTCTAAAACTGAGCCCCTGGTTCCAATTCGAATATCGCTGCACTGGCTCACCACTTCCCCTCTATTCTCCAGCACAGAAACCCAAGTTCTTGGCCTAATCTGATTACTCATCAGCATTTACTCTGTTTACTGTTGAGTGCGATTTGGGAGTGTTTCGCTTCCGTCAGGTAAATTTCCCTTTTTGCATGTTTGTGATTAACCGTTAATTTTAGTGTTTAGTGTTAATTTGTTCATTCGAAATCGTACTGTTTTGTTTTGTCTGTTCGTAGATTTCTCCGTCGTTTGTGTCAATGCCCAGTTCTTCATTTGCAAGACTTCAGAAATCCAAAGAGCTCTAGGTTTTTTGGTCTGTTCTTTTGCATGGATTGGATTGCTCTGAGCCGATTGAGCTCATTTATATTTTTATCATCACCCACTCAAATTTGTTCTCTTTGTTCATCTTGCAATCTTGGAAGAAGGGATGCCTTTTCGAGTCCCCGACTTAGTACTTTCTTTTTTCCCAGTTGTCGTTTTTGATTAAAGGAGCTAGTTCTTCGGATTCATTTTCATAAATCACCACTGAACTTAAAACCCTTCTTGTGTTGGATTACTTGTTAATATAATACACGAAACTCAACCTAGGAACTAAGGGCACGTTTACCCTAGGTAAAATGTAATCTATCGATGGTAATATTAATATAATACACGAAACTCAACCTGGTATTGTCTCGTTAGTCTCGCTCATCGGAGTCGCGTCGGGTCATTTCGCTCTCTGGTATGTGTCGCATGTCTCACTTTCGCTCTTTGGATTGACGGATGGTCTTCTTTGCAAAAAAAGGCTGATGGATTTCAAATTGAGCGAGACCACTTTCAAAATTAGAGAATAGAAAAGAGAGCGAAAGAGCGAGAGAGCTGTTAGGTTTGAAAAGCGTAGAACAACGAAGAACGAATGGTTTATGACAACGACAATTTTGAGTTTAAAAACATATTTTGATTTCAAGTCTTATGATACTACCTTCAAATGATGAAGGAAAGCATGAGGATACCAATGAAGAATATAGACGTTTAGTTCGTGAAATGGAGATGAATGAAGAACATGATCGAATTGCACAACTTCTTATGTCTAGTTGACATTACATTGTCTAGGAAAAATTATTATTATTTATGTTTTGTTGTTGGAGTTCAATTATATTTTTTATGCTTATGTTGAAGATATTCTTGCTTCTAAAATTGAATTGTCCAAAAAATTTAATACAAAAAATAAAATTAATGTTTAGTTTTAATTTCAATCATTTCAAGTTTCTAAAAAAATTCAATACTTTCAAGATATATTTATTTCTTAAAAAAAAATAAAAATATATGTGTTTCTTTATGAAATTAATTCATAGTGTTTAATAGTCTTTTATGGTAATTTAACTTACATATAAATATTTTTTGTATAGGACAAACCAAACAAGGTTATGTACACCAATGCTTATAAAAAGACTTAACCAAACATGTAAGTGTTTAAATTTTAAACTCATTTTTATAGAAAATGTTTTTTTTTAAAAAATGTATTGTTAAAAAACACTTTTTTTATAGACGATCCAAACGCACCCTAAGGAACGAAGAGTGCTCAATCTGATTGTATTTGAAAATTATGTGGGGCCTTTACCACTATCGTTACTGTTACGGTTAGGGTCAAATGGTAACGGTGACAGTAACTGTAATAGTAAATGTTACATATTTGTAATAACTAGTAGACACGATAAAAGACAATCCAATTACGTTTATGATTCAGGCCCATTATGATTGATCCATCAATGGAATTCTATTACAATTACATCAAGTTTCATCACGGATTGGTAAGTGTGGTCTAATATATTAGATGCGGGTCGTTATAGAAGTTGACCCCTTACTCTAATACCATTTCCAACAACCACTAAACTCAAAGCTCAAGTGGAATGGTTGACATATAATTTATGTCCAATTTAATAACTATTTTGTTTTTCTAATATTATATTTGTTTTCTCGCAATTTTCTGGTAAGCCTTTCACCTGGTTTGAAAATACATTTGAATTCTGAACCAAATTTTAAAAAAAAAAGCAAGTCCTTAGTTTTTAAAACTACGTGATAAAACAAGAAAACTGGTAGTGTTATAAGTTTAATTTTCAAAAACAGAAAACTGAAGAAAGGTGATTATCAGCGGGCTTGAACTTCTGCGCATGTAAACTATCAACACTTTTCATGTACTCTATCGGTGATAAAGACTTGAGAGAATTTAAAGATTTCTATAATTTGGTTTCTTATTTATCATACCTATCTCTCTCTTGTAAACTTTAGGTTGAGGGCAGATCTTGTTTTGTAGGTTAGTTCCAGCATTTTTGCCTGTATTGGAGTAATAGCTACAAGAGGTTAAATAAATCATCATGTCACAAAAGGCACTAGACTACGAGTCAATTAATGACAATGTGAAGAAGGCTCAGTATGCTGTTAGAGGAGAACTATATCTGCGAGCCTCTGAGCTTCAGAAAGAAGGGAAAAAGGTATAAAGTCTTCATTTATTTCATGTTTCTCTCAATCATATAGTTCCTTCTCTGCTGTTAAGAGAATTTCCTTTGATTCTTTAAGGAGTTTGTTTAATTGGTTATGTTTTACCTTTGATCAAAACTTTACCCTACTGTGATTTATTACTAAGTTCTTGGAATAAACTTTGGCATTTATCTCGCTCCACTTTGAGCATAAGCACCGGTGGCTGTACTTTTAGGTTCACTCAAAAGGCCTCGTACCAATTGTGATATTGTCTCCTACATATATACTTCTGATTTTCCTAGTCAATGTGGGACTTTGGTTGCAGACCCAAGGGCACTGTTATTTCGCGTTTCAGTCTCATTTAGAGTAGCTTTTCTTGTTGAGCACTTGTAATGCTCGTAGTTTCAAATATCTCCGCAGATTGTTTTCACAAATGTTGGGAATCCTCATGCTCTTGGACAGAAGCCATTGACTTTTCCACGTCAGGTGTGTTACTATAACCACTTTCTTTTGTTTCAGTTTGGTTAAATTACAAGTTTAGTCCAACTTTCAAATTTAATGGGTTAATGAACTTTAAAGTATCTAGTAGATGTTTAATAACCTTTTAAACTTTTAATTTTGTATCCAATAGGTATCTGAATGTTTAAGGACCAAATAGACACAAATTTGAAAGTTGCAAAACTTATTGGACATTTTTTGAAGTTTAGAGACTAAATAGATACAAACCCGAAAGTTTAGGAAATAAAATTGTAATTGACCTTTCATGGTTTTTGTTTGGGAACCGAAGTCGTCTCTTGGCCCTACGGTATGGTCACTATAAATACAATCTAACTCTTACTTCTACAGGTGGTTGCTCTTTGCCAAGCTCCCTTTCTGTTGGAAGATCCTAATGTAGGATTAATATTTCCTCCTGATGCTATTGCAAGAGCCAAACACTACCTCTCACTGATTCCAGGAGGCCTAGGTGATTTCTTAATTTGATTTCACAAGTTAGAGTGCTTCTGGATTAATTGTTGAACGATCTTGCTGGCAAGGAATTGGTGTCAGAAAATCATGAAAGCAAGAACAGCTAGGACAGCTTTAGTTTCAATTTTTAATTTCTGTAGTACTTTCACCTTTGGTACATTCACATTCTTCATGGCCACAAAAAATCTTTCATATGAACATTGGGGTTTAGGACCACATTTATCCTTTTCTTAGTCTACATTATCTAGTTTGTTAAAATTTTCTAAACTTGACAACACCAATTTCTCAATTTCCTTTTATTTACTATTTGAAACTTGGAAGTGCGACTGGTAGAAAGTTCTGAAATCGGTTCCATAGAAGTTCAGATCTTCAAGAAGCTTAATATAATTGATTGGCATTTAATTCTTCCAAAATACTTCTAGGTGCTTACAGCGATTCCCGAGGAATTCCTGCAATTAGGAAGGAAGTAGCAGAGTTTATAGGAAGGCGAGATGGGTATCCAAGGTAACAATGATGATATCTACTTGAATCTCAATAATTATTATGTGTGTGAATTCTTGACTTGTTTGGAAAGACTATCCAAGCACTTAAAAATACATTTTTTGAAAAACTGTTTTTAGTAAAGCAATTAAATAGTTATTTCAAACAGAACTTTAGCTTCATAACCCTGAAATGCTTATCTTTTAATTCTCTCGCGACAGCGATCCAGAACTAATATACCTCACTGATGGCGCCAGTAAAGGTGTAATGCAGATATTGAACACTATTATCCGTGGTGAAGGGGATGGGGTATTATTTCTTGACGATCATGAGAATTTGATTGCTTTCTTTTTCTTGCAAAATATGTTACTTGAATGGTTTTTCTCCTCTCTTCACTCTCTGTCTGCATTGTTAAGTTTTAAATTGATGCTTTATCAGATTTTGGTCCCGGTTCCACAATACCCTCTTTACTCGGCTACTATTGCGTTGTTTGGGGGCTCTCTTGTTCCGTACTACCTAGAAGAGACTGCTAATTGGGGTCTTGACATTAACGACCTTCGCCAGTCAGTTGCTCAGGCTCGCTCCAAAGGGATTAATGTTAGTGCATTTCCATATTTGTTGGCGATAGCGAAATCCTGTAGGCCGATCTCATACTGATAACTTGTGTCTTATTCGTTTGTTTCTGGTTAGGTAAGAGCAATGGTGATTATAAATCCTGGCAATCCCACTGGCCAATGCCTTAGTGAAGCAAATTTGAGAGAGATTCTGAACTTCTGTTTCCAAGAAAATTTGGTCTTACTTGGAGATGAGGTGTATCAGCAAAATGTATACCAGGATGAACGCCCCTTCATTAGTTCTAGAAAGGTAAAATGGTCATGTTTTGAGTCTCAACATTTTCTTTTCGGTTCGGTTTTCAACTTGTTGATTTGATCTCTTGTATCTCTCAGGTATTACTAGATATGGGCCCACCTATTAGAAACGAACTGCAGCTTATTTCTTTTCACACCGTGTCGAAAGGATATTGGGGAGAATGTGGACAGCGTGGTGGATACTTTGAGATGACCAACATTCCTCCAAGGGTTTGATTACTTTACAAGATTACTGCTCAATTCTATAAGTTTTCGTTCAGCATTTTTATAATACTTACGTTAGATCTGATTGTTGATGCTGCAGACGGTTGATGAAATCTATAAGGTTGCTTCTATATCTCTTAGCCCAAACGTTCCTGCTCAGATATTTGTGAGTCAGCTCAATGTGTTGTATGTTTGTTATTAACCTTTAGATCTGGCATACCTCATTTTTCTCATGTAGAAAGTTGCTTTATTTCTTTGCAGATGGGGTTGATGGTCAACCCACCCAAGCCTGGTGATATTTCATATGATCGGTATATTAGGGAAAGGTATCGCTAGCATCGCTTAATTCTTTTTATCCCTCCTGTCATCTTTAATGGCTGTCTGGTTTCTTTAGGAATCCCTAGGTCCCGCTTAACAATCATTTGCATTTTGTTTTTTTTTTTTGAAACTCAAGTCTATTTTCTCTCAATTTCTTACTATGATCTACATTTTTCTTAAGTAGAAGAATTGAATTCTTAGCCAATTTTTTTTTTTTTTTTTTCTCTCCCTTTTTCCTGTTTAAATTTCTTTTGTTTTTTGTTTTTTTTTTTTGAAACTCAAGACTATTTTCTCTCAATTTCTTACTATGATCTACATTTTTCTTAAGTAGAAGAATTGAATTCTTAGCCAATTTTTTTTTTATTTTTTTTTTTTTTAAAAATTTTATTTTTTTACAATTTTTTTTTTTTTTTTTTAAAAAAACCAGTTTTTTGAAAAGTACTTTTTTTAGTTTTTCAAATTTGGCTTGATTTTTTAAAATATTGGTAAAAAGTAAATAACAAAACAAGAATTTAGGGATGGAAAGGGATGTTTATAGGTTACATTTTTAAAAATGGTAAATCAAAACTCAAATGGAACATTGGCTTTTGGTTTTTGAAAATTAAGCTAATAAACATTACTTTTACCAATAAGTTTATTTGTTTCGATATTCACTTTCTTTTAATAATTTCAAAAATCAAGTTAAGTTTTAAAAACTTATTTTTGTTGTTGGAATTTAACTAAGAATTCAAACATTTATGTAAGAAAGATGAAAACCATGATAAGAAAAATCAAAGCACAAATTTCACAAACAAAAAACTAAAATATGAAATTATTATCAAACATACCTTAGACCTTAGTTATTACAGAGACTCGCAGTTTTGCTAGTCGTACGCATCAACAAATTTGAATTTAGGAAATCACTAACTTTTCTAGTAAATAAACAACATCTTATCGTTTTTGGGATTGTAGCAAGGGGATCCTTGAATCACTGAGGAGAAGAGCAAGAATAATGACTGATGGATTTAACAGCTGTAAGAACGTAGTCTGCAATTTCACAGAAGGTAAATTGTTTTTTGTTAGAACATTTCATCTCTCTCTCATTTCCTTTTTTCTACTCCCTTCCAAACTTTGATTGCTATGAGATTTTAGGTTTAAAAAATTAGAAAATTTGTCAACAGGTGCCATGTATTCATTCCCACAAATACGCCTCCCGCCGAGAGCAATCGAGGTTGCAAAGCAATTGGGAAAAGTGCCTGATGTTTTTTACTGTCTCAAGCTCTTAGAAGCCACTGGAATCTCCACTGTTCCAGGTTCAGGATTTGGGCAGAAAGAAGGGTAATATTTTAAGTACTTTTAGAATCTCTACTAAATTTCTCCATTGACAAGCATTTGTTCTGTAAAATAATCGACCAAACTATCTCGCTACTTTAAGAACTAGAACATGATCCTTTCGTATCTCAACTACATACTAATTTCTATTAATCCATTTTAGTTTGGACATGATCGTGCATAACTCAACAGTCAATTAGCATTGGCTGATATCTCCTTTCTTATAGGGTGTTCCATTTGAGGACAACCATCTTACCAGCTGAGGAAGACATGCCTGAAATCATGGCAAGTTTCAAGAAGTTCAATGATGCATTCATGGAGGAATATGAAGGCAATGGCGGTTATTCAAGAACGTGATCCGGGCAGCTTCCACGGTTTCGATTCGAATTCGCTGTATACTCTTTGGTTACTGTAAAGCTTTTGAAAGCATACATATTCTAGCCTTATTATGAGAACTTAATTATTCTATTGGGTTGGATGTCATCTTTTACTCTTTTCTTTTGAATTTTGATATTGGATTGCACTTTGTAAGTGATGATGAGGAAATTAGCTGAAGGACTTTGTTGAAATCTGA
Source organism: Citrullus colocynthis (assembly GCA_031780015.1). Taxonomy (NCBI): domain Eukaryota; kingdom Viridiplantae; phylum Streptophyta; class Magnoliopsida; order Cucurbitales; family Cucurbitaceae; genus Citrullus; species Citrullus colocynthis. The sequence goes on from QLSR01000552.1 coordinate 348,360, forward strand.
AAGGTGAGGAATATGGAATACTGGATAAGGGGAAAAAAGCAGCTTTTGGTAAACTCCTTTGCCGAGCACTGGGAAGAAACCTACAAATTGCAAGATTCCTTCGGCTTATTTTTTGAAATAAGAATAACTCACCTTGAAAATTGGTGCTCCTTAGTTTGAATTTTTCTGATTTTTTTTTTCTTTTTGAAAAAAAAAATATCTATATATAATTATGGGGAATTGTTTTATAATTATCTTTAAAAATTATTCTGTTTTATTGTTTGGTAAATTTCTTGCTTGCACCGTTTTTGCAAAGTTCACAACTTTCCATCCTACTATTTTCTTAAGCTGGGAAAAGTTACATTTTACTCCAATTTACTTGGTTAATTTTATCATTTTAAACTCGTCAAAATAATATGAACTAAACTTTGTGGTAATTGACATGTACTATCTTATTTAAAGGTGAAAGTTCAAATTGTGTTTGGTTATAGAGAAATTATTTCAATGATAAAACTGTCGAAAATATTTACAAATAATAGCAAAATATCATCTCTTGCAGTCTATTGCAGATAGATAGTGAAATCACATTCTCTCGCAGTTTATTGCAAATAGATAATGAAATTTTGCTATATTTGTAAATATTCTGATTCGTTTTTCAGTATTTGAAAACAATCTATTGTTATATTTAATTTGTTGAATTCGGACATTTCATTGGTAAGTTTGAATTTTCATTTTTTCCATCCAATTGATTTGTGCAACTACTTGAGTATTTTCATGATTTGGGGTGTTTTGTTAATGAAATTTTGTATGCTTTATTTTGGCTCATAGACAACGTTCTAATTTAGTATGGAATATGGATGAAGGATTGAGGGCAACATCTATTATTCGGGTTTTAGGTGATGAAATTAAAACAGACCAATTGAGTTAACCTCCCTGGCTAAAAAAAAAAAGTTAAATTGTAAAGAATGCGCTGAAATTAATATTCTTTCAAAAGTTGCAATATTATCATTTCTATAAATATTTAAAACTACTCTCGAAATAGACAAATTGTTAGAATGTTAGACAAAATTGAAGTGTTTGAATATCATTCTTTCAAGCTTAATTCAGGCAAATACCCTAGTTAGTGTCATGTCATTCTATGTCACCTTTAAGTCGATTGAAAAAATTTCTAGTGCTACAAGGGTAGCATACTCCCTTTGTTCATAAATTTTGTTTTGATAAATATTTTTTAATGCTCGTAGACTCCATGTGACAAACAATTAATAAAGAGAATATATATATATATATATATGTATTTTTTTGACAATTACTCTCCCAAAATTTTTGAACCATAAACATTTTGTGTAAACCTTATAATTTTATAGATTAAATCCCTAAATTTTCATAAGTGAATCAATTTAAACTCCGAATTGAGATTATTTCGAAAATTGTCCATGCATCAATTATAATCGTCCATTTTGTTAATTCGACATTTGAAGAAGTCTACACATTAGCATCGATTAAATGCAATAACAATATAATTCTAATAAAAGTTCTAAATTGATTAACACTCCTAATAAGTTTAGAGTCTAATTGAAAAAATTCAAGGTCTTGGGTGCTATTTTTAAAACTAAATATGAATAAGCGTGTAAATTAATACACTTGTGAAAGCTCATGATTTAAATTTATACAACGCCAAAGTTTAGAAGTGTAAATTTAAAATTTCCTAAAGAAAGCATCGTTAATGTATTGTTATGTTTACAAAGTAGGTTCAACGTCAGGCAATTGTTCTAAATTTAAGCAAACCAAGAATGTGTTTGGGATACATTTTCAAGTGCTTAATTTAAAAAACAAGTCATTTTGGAAAAAAAAAAATACAAGTGTTTGGCAATCACTCAAAATAGATTTTGAAAGCTATTAGTGTCTTTATTTTAAAGAATTCTTATCAAAAATATTTAAATGAAAATGAATTTTTGAAAAATATTTATCTTTTAAGTTAATTCAAAACTTTATTTGCTTGGGTTAGCTTCCCTTTATCCCTTCATTTGATGTTGATTGGGTTTCCTCCCTCTCTCCTTCTATGGACAGGGAATCTAATAAAGCATGTATCTCAATTATCGATAAACCTATAAATATAAATTGTTGGATGAAAATAAAATTTAATATTGTATCATCTAAAAGTTGTTTGAGTGCAAGACTTCTTAGACTGCTATCATCTTAAATCGTCGAGGGTATATTTAACATTACATCATTTGAGGTGCTGTTCAAAGCAAATTAAATTAGGCCAAAGTCACTTTCCATATTCTCCTTTCCAGATCCTGAGCACCAGCAACTTTGATCACTTTCCACACCCTCTTTCATTTCGTTTTATTCCTCTGCTTTTTACCTCTCTTTATTCCCTTATTCCCTCCCTCTATATTACTTCCCTTCATCTTTCTCTCCTTGTCTCACCACCCTTCAAATTAATGGGATTTTCAAAGAATTTGCAAGATGATATGGGCTTTGAATTCGACCCCAAAAAATGGGTCATCACTGGAATTCAATTACGACCTCCTCTAATGCCCATTAACACTACAAATCCCACTCACAAAGAACACGATCACTCCGACACTGAAGACCAACCGCCGACGACTGTCGGATTCGGTCCGGTTCGAAATGCCCACCCGCCCCGAAGAAGCCAAAGTCTTCACTGAAATTCAACCACGGCAATGTGAGGCAGTTCTTCAAGCCTCCGGATTTAGAGGTTGTTTTTAGTCGACATGTCGAGAGGGCTAATTGATTAACAGCTCTGGATCAATCTTTTGCCTTCCTAACTTTAGCTATTGTTTCTCCAATTTTAGCTCTTTTTTGTTGTTTCTTCTTCTTCTTCTTCTTTTTAGAGTTGGTGTATAGAATAGAGATTGTAAAACGTAGCCAGTCAAAGCTGATGGTTTCTGCCATTATAGGTTGACCACCTATATTTTTTGCTATCTTTCAGTTGCAGTCTCTAATCTTTGAAAATATTCATTTTTATTTTTGAACTTTTAAATTTACTTTATTTTTGTCTCCATAAACTATTAAAACTTTAGTTTTAGACTATAAACTTTAGGAGAATAATCATTATGTTCTCATCTCCATTTTATTTTTAACAAATTAATGTAGGCAAAAATGAACATATTCTACAAACATACAGTTGTAATATCAAATTTAAGATTAGAAGTTTAATTTCATGCTCCACATATTGTCTTAAAAAGTCTAATGAAGTACTAATTATGGCCGTTTAGAATTTTAAACTACATAGGTCAAAGGTAAGATGAACCTTAGGTATTAAATGAATAAATAGAGTAGTAACAATAACTTTTCTTTTTTTTTTTTTTTTTTTTTAAATTTTTTTTTTTTTTTGTGTAAGCCCTTTCTTTTTTTTTTTTTTTTTAAATTTTTTTTTTTTTTTGTGTAAGCCCTTTCTTTTTTTTTTTTTTTTTAAATTTTTTTTTTTTTTTGTGTAAGCCCTTTCTTTTTTTTTTTTTTTTTAAATTTTTTTTTTTTTTTGTGTAAGCCCTTTCTTTTTTTTTTTTTTTTTAAATTTTTTTTTTTTTTTGTGTAAGCCCTTTCTTTTTTTTTTTTTTTTTGGTGTAAGCCCTTAGCATTGCTGCTAATGTAAATATTTTCTTACTTTTGTAAAGTTCTTAAGAAGAGAACAAAACTATCCACAATTTAGCATCTTCGAGCTCCTCTTTCGAGCTATCGTGAGTTTAAAAAGATATCTTTCTAGATTATATTTTCTCTCTTATTTCTACTTAAAAAGAACTAAATGGTCATTAACAAAAAAATATATATATTAAAACTAAAATAAATATTTTTAAATTTAAAAACAAAAATAGAACAAACATATAATTTTAAGATTCAAAATAAGCATTTTGAAAATTCACAATAGAACAAACTTTTTGTGTGTGTATATATATATATATATATATATATATATATATCAAACAAACTTAAAAATTGGGTAACCAAAATGAGATTGAAATAGTTTTCTTTTTGGTGTATAAGTAAGAAATACACATTCGAAAATTTATGAAGATAAATGAGAAAGAAGAGCTTAAAATTGACAAATCCGAACGAGGGTTGCTATGGTTTAAACTTTTCTTTGCTTCTTTCGTAGTAAAACTTACTTTCTTTATGGAACCGTGCGCCTCATTTTCTGGTAAAGAGGCTTCGTAAATTTGTCAATTCAATTTGCTAGAACTACAAGCATTCCCAATGCTAAATAGAAACATTCATTTTCTTTCCCTATTTGTTGCATTTCTTTTTCTAATTTGAAATTTTTAGTGTATTTGGAATATTTTTAGTGTTTAATTTTTTTAAAAAAAAATATTTTTGAAAGAAATATAAATATTTGATAATTACTCCAAATGAATTTTGAGAGTGATTATTTTTTTTTATTTTAAACCGTTCTTGTTTAAATGAAAATAAATTGTTGAAAAATATTTATTTTTTGAGTTTTTAGAAGCTCCCATTTGAAAATATTTTGATGGTTCCACACGAAGTTTATGTGAATTGTGAAATGGTTTTGCGAGGAGTTGAGAATTCAATTTTGTCACTGTGCCAATTTTCATTTTTTTTTTTTTGTTAAATTCTATTTCGGTCTTCATATATCTATAAATTTGATTCGTATGGTCCTCTACTTGTTTTCTCTCTTTTAAAATTTGATCTCTTTTAATTTCTATATTTTTAAAATTTTAAGTTAAATTACTAATTAGTCTATAACTTTTGAATTTTGTCTATTTAATCATGAACTTCTAAATTTACAAATTTATTCTTCAAACCTACAATTCTTTTTTCCCTTCTTACTTTATTTTAAAAATAAAAATAAAAAAAAAAAACTCAGTCTATTAAACATAACAAATTTAAAAGTTAGAGATCCATTAAACATAAAATTCAAACTTATATCAAATAGATCAATTAAATTATAAAAATTTTGAATTAGTTAGAAACCTATTAGACACAAAATTGAAGTAGAACTTATTAGACACTTTTAAGAGTTCAAAAAACAAATAAACACAAACTTCAAGTTTGAGGAGTAGACTTATAATTTAACCAACATTAACCTAATCGATGTAAGACAATGTTTTCTAATCAAATACACTAAATTAAAGTAGCAAATACACGAAATTCAATTAAAATATATGTCATTGATTAAGATGTTAGTGTTTCAAATCTCTCCACTCCATTTATTGTTGAACTAACTCTCTAGGCAAAAGCATGAAAATTTGTTTTTAAATATAACAAAAGGAGCAAAACTAAACTTCTATCACTCAAGCAATATGAATCTATTGCGATTTATTGTTAATAGACAATAAAATTTTTCAATATTTGTAAATAGTTTGATTTTTTTTTTTATAATAATTTCTTAAACAAATATGGCAATGCAATTTTTCTTACATCAATTATCAACATATTTTTAACACCTTTTGAGCGAACAAGGGAATGATTTCTCACATCTAAAATATCATTTTAGCAAGAAATTTCAACCCCTTTTTTTTCCCTTTTTTTTTTTTTTTTTCTTTAAAGGACATCACATCTCTCATGTCTCTATAATGATGTAATCCAGAGCATAACTAAAAAGACTGTAGGGTATTTAATTTTCTGTCTAAGAAAAAAACACCAACCACTTCTTATTGATTTCGTTGTCCAAAGTGTGACCATTGAGCCAAAGAAACAGAGCCACCAAATTTCTGCAGTCTATCAAAACTAAAATTTCTGTATGAAGCTGCGCCACACTTTCGTTGCATGAACTTTATCTCTTAAATTTTTTCAATATGCAAAAAATCCATACTCAAATTTCAGTGGCTCTGATGCATTGTTACGTTCAATTTTATTGCCACATAATGCCCTATTCCCAATATCCAACTTTCACTCAGACCCGGGTCCCAATTCTGTGTCAGTCGAATATCGCTGCACTCCCTCACGAGTTTCCCTCTCCTCTGCAGCAATTCGCTCAACACACAGGTCAGTTTGACTTCCCTACGCCATGCCGTATTCAACCCACCTCCGATTTTTCTAATCATTAATAAATTCCACTTTTGTTGTTCGCTTAATCTGATTAGTCATCGAGTTCTTTGAATCAGCATTGGTCTTCACTGTGATTTGGTAGTGTTTCTCCTCTGTAAATGATCGTATTTGCATATTTTGATGAACCGTTGAATTTCTTGTTTAGTGTTGCGTTAAATGTCGATTGTTGAATGAATCCGTGATGTTGTGGTTTAACTCTGGTGGGTTTTGATCGTTAGTTAATGGCCTTTCCTTTTGTTTGTTCTATTTTAATTTTTCTTAATCTGCCGCTTGCTGGAGTAGTCTAGTAGTTAACTCTGGTGGGTTTTGATCATTAATGAAAATCGTGCTATTCTGTGTTGTCTGTTCGTGGATAAGAACCTCGTTTGTATCGATGCTCAGTTCTTCGTCTGCAAGTTTTCAGAAATCAAAAGAGCTATAAGGTTTTTGGTTCTTCGTCTGCTATGAGCCAATTGAGTTCGTTTATATTGCTGTCATCAATCACTCATATTTGTACTCTTTGTTTATCTTCCGATATTGGAAGAATGGCTGCTTTTTGAGACTTCGACTGTGCACTTTTTTTTCTTCTTTCCAGTCGTCGTTCTTGGTAAAAGACTAGTAGCTTGAGATTTTATGGGGTCCGTCGACGGAAGTTTACTGCTGTTTTCTGCGGATTCATTTACGTAAATCGTATTAATAATCCCTTAGATGCATTGGATTAGATATTAATTTGACTCGCGAACCTCAACATGTGAACTAATATATTAAGTCGAGAAAGAAATGCCGTTATAGAAGTTGACCTCTTAGTCTGATATTATGTTAAGCTATGATTAAATTCAAATGATTAAGATAAATTTTAAGTTGATAGGTTGGGTTGTATTTTATTTTATTTTATTTTCGTATATTCTCAATACAATGCTTTATGTGATGAAGACTTGTAAAGCTGTAATATCAGTTCAATGTTTTTTGACTCTCCCAAGAGCTTTGAAAGACCTGTGCATTTCGTTTCTTATTATCGTCCCTGTCTCTCTCTTGTAAATTTCAGGTTCAGGGCTGATTTTTCTTTGGTTGGTAAATTCTAGCTTTGTGTGCCTGTATTGGAATAATAGCTTAAATAAGTCAAGTACATCATCATGTCACGCAAGGCACTAGACTATGAGTCGATTAATGAAAATGTGAAAAAAGCTCAGTATGCTGTCAGAGGAGAACTATATCTGCGAGCTTCTGAGCTTCAGAAGGAAGGGAAAAAGGTATAAAGTTTTCGTCCAATTATATTTCTGTCAATCATATCGTTCCTCATCCGCTCTTAAGAAAATTTTCTTTGGTTGTAAGAAGTCTAGTTAATTGGGTATGTTTTACCTTTGATCAATACTTTGTCCTACTGTCATTTATTGCTTAGTTCTGGAAATAAACTTGGCATTTCCTTTTCCCTTCTCGAAGCTTGGAGAATTTTGATCTTTGATCTCTATTCAAGTTATTCTTCTTGTTACTTTTGTGTCATTGAGTCGAGACCCGTTGATACACTTGGAAGTTTGTTTCCTGTTTCAGTTTCGTTTAATGCAACTTTTCTGCTTGTTCGATTTGATACTCTAGCCTATACACTTGTATCTCAAAATTTTTGCAGATTGTTTTCACAAATGTTGGGAACCCTCATGCTCTTGGACAGAAGCCATTGACTTTTCCGCGTCAGGTTTGTTACTACAGCCACTTTTGTTTGTTGCTGTTCGATCTTTTTGTTTCTTTTGGGACTGAAGTCAACTGCTGTCCCTATGTCTGCATAAAATCTACCTTATATTTATTCAACAGGTTGTTGCTCTTTGCCAAGCTCCCTTTCTGTTAGAAGATCCTAATGTGGGATTAATATTTCCTGCTGATGCTATTGCAAGAGCCAAACATTACCTCTCATTAATTCCAGGAGGCTTAGGTAATTTCTTAATTTTCTTTCACAAGTTAGAATGATTCTGCTGGTGAGAAGGGGTGTCATGAAATCATAACAGCAAGGACACAGCTTTAGCTTCAAATTTTCTTTTCTATACTATTTTCTTCTCTGGTACTTTCAAGTTCCTTATAACCACATTTGTCTTGTACATAAACATTAGGTTTCAGGACCACATTTGTCAATTTCTTATGTCTACCTTATTTATTTTGTTTAAATTTTCTAAACTTGACAGCATCAGTTACTCAATTTCTTTTTATTTACTACTTGATCAGTTTTAATCCTTCCAAAATACTACTAGGTGCCTACAGCGATTCCCGAGGAATTCCTGCAATTAGAAAGGAAGTAGCAGAGTTTATAGGAAGGCGAGATGGCTATCCAAGGTGATAATGATGTTATCTCTACGAATTTCAATAAACTTATGTGCATCACAAATATGTGTGTGAGTTAAGTTAATGGCATTGAAATGCTTACGGTTCACTGCTCACATGGCAGCGATCCAGAACTCATATACCTCACTGATGGTGCTAGTAAAGGTGTTATGCAGATATTGAATACTATTATCCGCGGTGCAGGGGATGGGGTATTGTTTCTTTATTGATTGCTTTATACTGCAGAAAATGATACTTGAATGAATACCTTTCTTCATTCTCTCCACCCTCTGTTTGAATGTTAAGTTTAAAACTGGTGTCTTATCAGATTCTGGTCCCGGTTCCACAATACCCTCTATACTCGGCCGCAATTGCACTGTTTGGGGGTTCCCTTGTTCCGTATTACCTAGAAGAGACTGCAAATTGGGGTCTAGATGTTAATGACCTTCGCCAATCAGTTGCTCAGGCTCGCTCCAAAGGAATTAATGTTAGTGCATTTTCCATATTTATTGGTGAAAACGAAATCTGAAATTAATAATTCAAGTGTTTTCATGTGAAAACACTGCATCATCCGTTGCTCACTTCCATCCGTTGCTCATTAAACATTTATATGACAAGTATTCATATTTCCCAAATTCACTTATTTGAGTGTGTTTAAGTCTTTAGGCCAAAGTCATACTCATAACTCATGGATTATATGTTGGTTTCTGGTTAGGTAAGAGCTATGGTGATCATAAATCCTGGGAACCCCACTGGTCAATGCCTTAGTGCAGCAAATCTGAGGGAGATACTCAACTTCTGTTTCCGAGAAAAATTGGTTTTGCTGGGAGATGAGGTTTATCAGCAAAATGTATACCAGGACGAACGCCCCTTCATTAGTTCTAGAAAGGTAAATGGTTATATCTAATTCTCGACTTTCTTTTTGGTTTTCAAATCCGTGCTCTGATCTATTGCATCTCTCAGGTTTTACTGGATATGGGCCCACCTATTAGCAAGGAACTGCAGCTTATTTCTTTTCATACCGTGTCAAAAGGATATTGGGGAGAATGTGGACAGCGAGGTGGATACTTTGAGATGACCAACATTCCTCCAAGGGTTTGATTATATCATAAGATTACTGTTCAATTCTATAGTTTCCTTTCAGCATTTTCATAATACTCATGTAAAATTTGATTGTCGATGCTGCAGACGGTCGATGAAATATATAAAGTTGCTTCTATATCACTCAGCCCAAACGTTCCTGCTCAGATATTTGTGAGTCAACTTAATGTGTTATATGTTTGGTTCTTAACCTTTAGCTCTGCCACGCCTGAATTTTCTCATGTAGAAAGTTGCATTATTTATTTGCAGATGGGGTTGATGGTCAACCCACCTAAGCCTGGTGATATTTCATATGATCAGTTTATTAGGGAAAGGTATGGCTAGCTTAACAGAATGCTTTCCCTCACCTGTTTAATGCCATATACGTTGATCAAGATCACATTTTACAATAGTAACAGTTCCATTTGTACTCGCTAGTCGTTTTGGTTCCCTTCGTCATTGAATTGTTCTGAAGGTGGCATTACTAGTCAAAGTCATATACGCCAACAAATTTGGAATTTGGGAATCACTAACTTTTCAAGTAAATAAATAAGATTTTATCATTTGTGGGATTGTAGCAAGGGGATCCTTGAATCACTGAGGAGAAGAGCAAGAATAATGACTGATGGATTCAATAGCTGTAGAAATGTGATCTGCAATTTCACAGAAGGTAAATTGTCTTTTGTTATGACATTTCATATTTTCTCTTTTTTCTCCTGTCATATTAGATTACAAAAACCAAGAGAATTTATTATCAGGTGCCATGTATTCTTTCCCACAAATTCGCCTCCCGCCCAGAGCTATTGAGGCTGCTAAAAAGTTAGGGAAAGTGCCTGATGTTTTCTACTGTCTCAAACTCTTGGAAGCCACTGGAATCTCCACTGTTCCAGGTTCAGGTTTTGGGCAGAAAGAAGGGTAATACTACAATTACTTTTAGAATCTCTACTAATTTCTCTTTTTACAAGCATTGTTCGGAGTATAGTTAATCCACTTTGCGCATGGTTTGGGAGTAATTTTGAAAAGGTGAAAATCACATTTGTTATATGTACCTTTAATCACTCAAAATCAATCCATGCTTAATTTTACAATTTTAAACACATTTTTTATACTAATAAAATTGATTTTGAAGGAATAAAAGTGTTTTTCAAGTGATTTTGACCATTTTAGAATTATTCCCAAACATGCTTCATGTCTTCCCAACTATTGTTACTTTTAGAACTTGAACACGGTCCTCTTGCATTTTTGCAATGTACTCATTTCTATTAATGCATTTTGAATCGGGGGTGATGTTGCATAACTTCACGGTCAATTGGCATTGGCTGATCGTTTCTTACAGGGTGTTCCATTTGAGGACAACCATCTTACCTGCTGAGGAAGACATGCCTGAAATCATGGCAAGTTTCAAGAAGTTCAACGATTCATTCATGGAGGAATATGAAGACCATAGGGGTTATTCAAGAATGTGATCAGGCGGCTTCCATGTGTTGATTCGAATTCACGATACACTCCTATTTCTGTAAAGCTTTGGCAAGCATACATATTAACCTTATTATAAGAACTTTCTTATTATATTGGATTGGATGTCATCTTCTACTCTCTCATTATATTGGATTGCACTTTGTAAGTGATGATCAGGTATAAGGAAGGAATAGCAGCGCTTGGTGATCTCATTCACCAAGCACTGGGAAGAAACCTACAAATTGCTAGATTCCTTCCGAATACTTCTTGGAATATAAATTAGAGCAGTTTTTTAAATTAATTTTTTGAAAAGAAAAATTAGAGCAGTTTAGTTTAAATTTTTCTGTTTTTTTTCCCTTTATAATCATTCTCTACGGTCACTCCAGCCAGCGAATGATTATTCGCTTGTGATTCGGGAAGCGTATGAAATTAGTTCTGACGCTTTGAAATTCAAGAGGTGAGACGATGCTTGCGGTGAAACTGTCCAGAACTTTTCTTGGAACGGCGGAGTTAGCAGAAACTTGCCATCTTTTAAGGAAAACTTGAAGTCTTTTTTTTTTTTTTTTATAAAAAAAAAAAAAAAAAACTCTTCGAAGTAAAGTTTTCTAATCTTTTGCCAATATCATCAAGCTTTTTTCTACCTCACTTTCTGGTTTTTGTTCACTTTTTAGTAGGGTGTACATAGATTGGGTTGGAAAATTCAGATGGTTTAAGTTGACAACTCCAAAGACGTCTCTAACCCAACTCAATCTTTAAAATTCTGGTCCACTAATAATTAAAATTTATCTACAACACATAACTAATAATTAAAATTTCATAAAATTTAAATGTTAAATACCAAATATCTATGATATTTATTACAAACTTTAAATAAAGACAAATATCATAACAATTTTAAAAGAAATTATTAAAAATTCACAAATTAATCAATACAAAACAATCAAACTTACCCAACAAAAATAGAATTTGGGTTAGGTTGGATCAACCCTAATTTTTTTTAGCCAATCCGCGACCCAACCCAACAAAAATAGAAAATGTTGAACCCTAAAACAAAACTAACCTAACTCAACCTTATATTTTGGGTTGGATAGTCGGGTTATTCGAGTTGTTGGGTCATTTGAACACCACTACTTTCTGGTAGTTAAGTGCATTTGAACAGCCCTACTTTCTAGCTACTTAACAGCATTTACCTACAATCGTATATAAAAAATGAGAATCTATTATGAGAAGGAAAAACTAGGGTGCAGTTGGAGTTGCATCCATCTTTATGCAGTCCTACAACAAATTAAATGTTTGACATGTGTCAAACAAACCTGGTCTAATGTTTTTAGATCAGCCCTATCACATTACTCCAAAAACTTAGAATGCACTCTCGTAGCTATTGCGTAGGTTGCCATCCACTAGGGACAAAAGTCGATTCCCCTAATTCCTTTCCTCTTCAATATTTAATGCCTTCAAATAAGAAGTCTACTCCATTTATATTATAAACAAAAACAGCACATTGATTGTTCTGGGAAGAAAAAACACTAAAAATCAAATTTCAAGTGATTATGAGATATGACTTCTAAACAAGTGTCCCGTTGATTTCTATATAATTTTTTTCTAGTATAGTATAGTATAATTTTCGATGCGTAACTGTCAGTATTACATTTTCATTTTTAGTTTAGGCCAATGCGTTTCCACTATATTTAGAACAGAGAGAGAGAGGGAGAAAAACAAAGAGATATTATATATTGACCCAAAAGATAAAAATATTTCAAAGTTAAATAAATTAGGTCAGGAGCTAAGTTGAGTTACGCTGAACTTATCATAACATATATACTCTCAACTAGAGGAGTTGATCGGTGAATGTTGATTTTAGGCTCAAATAGACACAGATGATCGGTCTAAGGATATTAACCGCATGAATCTCGATTTTTGGAAGAAAATTTTGTTGGCTATTTAGAGTGTAGTGAAAGAAAGCGAAGTGTTTCGAATATTGAAACATAAAAAAAAAAAAGGGAAAAAAATTTAATTATGTAGATTAAATTCATGGTTATATGATATTTAATGTACAATAATTTAATATATTTGAAAGTTAAATTTGTAGTTTCTTGAATTTGAACGAGTTATGTTTGATTTTGGTCAAGTAACAATTTAATTAAGTTAAATTTGATCGATGTTTCAATTTTGTATTATGTGATTATAGTTTGTATTTTTTAGAGTTGTTAAATTGTTAGTCTATAAATAGCAACTTGTTTATTCACTTGGTACAAGGATGGAAATTCGATTTGGTAATCAAACTTAACCGAACAAAATAAATTTTAAAATTTTTATACGTGAAACCGAATAAAAAAAAAGAAATATATTTAGCCATGTAAGAAGAGTGAGTGGATGACCAAAAGAAGATAAAAAAATGAAGGAGAAGAAGAGAAGGTAAAAAAATTAATTTAAATAGAATAGATATTAGTAGGTAATCATTATCATTACCTATAAAAAGCGAGTTTTTAGTTGTGAGCTGCACGACTTTTGATTTGTTTTATATATTTATGGTGATCAATCGGCCATTTGAGCCTTTTTTTTTGAGCTCACCCACTACCACCGACCGTATAGTGCATAAAACCGATCAGCCAACGTCGGTTCAGTTGGCTTGGTCAATTTGAAAATGTAAAAGAACAAAGAAAGAAGAACAAAAAGTACAAATAACAAATAAAGAACGAAACATAATAAAATAATACAACAAAAAGAAAAAAAGAAAAGAAGTTAAACTTTAACGTTCAGAGACTATATGTGTAATTTAAACCTAATTAATACTTAAATTGGAATATAATATATATTTTTTTAAGGAATAAAATATTAGAATATTCAATTTAGGTTACAAATGAATGACACTTGGGTTATTTGAAAAAGTAAAAGATATATAAAAGAAGAAGAAAAGAAGGGGAACCTTTCCATTTCTTAGGTGCAAGCACAACCATCATGCCATGCCATATATTGGTCATTTTTTTTTTTTTCTTTTTTATTTCTCATGTTTTGAAGAGACGAAGAATGTGTAATTTTTATTTTTTTAGAAAAAATAAATTTAATGAACCTCTCTCTTAATCCTTATAAAAATGGATCTTGAGTCTTGAAAAGACGATAATTATTAAAACTAGGACATTTGAATCATAAGTTTGAAAACAACTCTATTTTCATGAAAAATAACAATATTAAACCAAAAAAAGAAAAAAAATCCAAAGTATTTGGTATAATTTAGCTCCTAACAAATAAAACTAGCGTGATATGCGTGCAAGGCATGTGATTCACCCTTTGATTTTTCTTTTTCAGAAATTTCTCAACTATAATTGTTAAATGGAGCCACGGCCGGATTGGGGATCCCTATGAATATATATTTCCACTGCACTTCACACTTTTTTTTTTTTAGATTGCATCCCACTTTTCTACTAAACATCAATTATTATGTTTTAAATTATTTGTAAGATTTATTCAAATATTTTTTTGTTGTAATAATAGTTTGGTACAATCTTTGTTCCGGTCAAGTTTGTAATAATAGTCTGGTAATCTTTGGTCCAGTTCTTGACCTGATAGTTTGGTAAAGTGGGAGAAATTTCTTTGGTCTATTCGGATACCAAATAATAATAAATTGATGATGTGAAAGATGTTTCATAACAATTTACCTTCGAATTATCTTCATCGAAGACACCAGTTAATCAGTGGTATTTGTGATGGGGGAAATAAACTAGAGACGATGGAGCATACCTTTTTTAGGTGTAAAATGGCAAAATATATATATATATATATATATATATATATATATATATAATGAATTTTGTTAGTCCTTGCCATTCCGAAATCCTGTTCAAATCGATCGGCTATCCAAGATTCATGGTTGGTTGTTGGGCATTAGGGGAGGGTAAAATTTGATTCTTCATGGGGTTCCCATTGCTAAGGTGGAGAGGTGGGTTGATTGGGTTGTGGAGTATATTCGAGATTTTCAGGTACATCAGGGAAGGTCAATGGAGGGTGAGATGTTGGGTGGCAGAGAGGATGGGAGAGAGGCTGAGATTATTTGGTGGAGTCCTCCTATGCAATCTACTATCAAGTTGAATGTAGACACCATCGTGCACTTCCATGGTCGGGGCGTTGTCTTTCAAAATTTGGCTGGAAATATGTAATGGCAGCTTCAAAATTCTTGAATAGTTACGTGGAGGTGGTGGCTTCTTAAGCCATCTCACTCTTATTTAGGTTTCAAAATGTTAGAGAATGCTATGACGATACCTCTCGTGGTCAACTCCAATAACTACCTCTGACGTTCAACTCTAGCAATAGTCATCGTCAATGACATGCTTCAATAACTACCTCCTACGACCAAACTCTGACAATCATCTCCAACGACCACCTATGATGTCCAACGCTACAGTACTACCACCTCCATTGACTAACTTCAATGATCATCTTTGGTGACCAACTGCGATGATCTCTAAAAACTAACTTTGACGACCAACTCAACCGATCATATACTAATAAAAAAAACAAAAAAAAAACTTGGTTGGTGGAAGTGTTTTTAAATACAAATTTGAATTATCAATTCATGCCTTATATAGTAGGTTATACCGTCATGGCTTTACTTTTGGTTTCACCCAAAAGGTCTCATATGATTAGTGAAAGTTATTCCCACTTATATACTCATGAGCATCCCCTTATCTAGCCAATGTGGGGCTTTGATTACATTTTCAACACCAACATACATACATAATAAACCATAACCTACGATTTGACATAAGATGTGCCATAGAAAGTCGTAAACCCACCTACTTTTTTTTTTGTGTATATTACACTCATACATTCTACTCATGTGAAAAGTACATTATAATTTTGTTATTTGTATGAAACAAGAGTATTTTGTCTACCTCAAGTACAATGCTTATATATACAACATTGTAAAATATATGTGGAGACTTTAAGTTGACATCTCAACCGAGTGTTAAAATTTTGAAAAAATATGTGCAATTGAAGGATTGAACAAAATGTTAAAAGCAAACAAAAATAACCATAAATATCATATTATTTTAGATTACAAAAAAATAAAATAAAATGTACAAAATACTCTAACTTAATAACTCAACTATGCATCCTAAACACAAATTTTCTAACCTCCCAAATATATTAACTTCAAACTTCACATCTCAATTTAGTGTCTTAAACGACCCATATATTTGATATTTATATCCCTAAAATCAATGTTTGCAAATCAGACAAATTTGAAGTGTGTAAGACAAGACCATATCTAATAAATTTGTAAATATATTCGCGTAAAACCATACGTACTAAATTCTAAATTCTATGTGTAATTTCTAAGTTTAGTAGTTTGTAATAAAAATAACGTAAATGGGCAGATCACATCCACTCTTCTATTAAATTATTTGGTGTTGACCAATTAGAGATTAACAGAGATTTATTAAGGACAGGGACACGATTAGTCGCCTGACAAGTCACTGATTGCCATCAGTTTTTTTTTTTTTCTAATTTAAAAATTGTTATTATTTATTTATTTATTATTGGCAATGGTTGCCATCAGTTGAAGTTGAAGGTAGACAAAACAAAGATAGCATTTAATTCACACAGCCGTGCCAGTGTCCACAACAAAGGCAGCCCATTTTTTGTCCATACATATCTAATTCTAAGCGATATACATGCCGTCAGCCGCGCGCTGAATATTTCCCAACACACAACTCATCTACCGCCTCCACCATCGTCCAGCTGTTCCTTGTTTTCCTCGTTTTTTAATTTATAAAAAGAGAAAAACACTATTTTTTGGAAAATATTATTTGGCATTAATTTATTCACTAAATGTTTATTCATGTGAACTCATTAAATTTTGGGTATAGTTTCATTTTAGTCCCGAGTTTTATATCATTTTAGTTTTAATTAAGTTTTGTCTAGTTTGATCAAATCTAGGTTTCAAAATCTTGCAATTTTACCTTTAAGTTTATGTTTTGTTTCAATTTAATCCCTCAATTTTAGGATTTTCACTTTTAACTTCAATTTTTTACTAAACACTTATTTTCAATTTTTGGTGTTAATGTTTATTAAAAGTAATGAAAGAATAACTATTTTGTCTAACTCTAATTTTGATGTTAAATCCTACATAATGCAATTGAATTTGTTGGAGACATGTGTTATTAACTAATTGAACTACATTTAAGTTTATTAGAATATTGTGACTTTTTTTTTTTTTTTAAGGAAAAGAAGGTTAATGTGTTAGTGTGATGTATGTGTACCTTGATTATACAGTTAAATGACTAAAAATACTTTTTGGACTTGTTGGTGTTGGTCTCAATTGTCCAAATTTTAAATGGACTCGAAATATATTATTGAGAAACTTTTTTTTGGCTTTAATGTGGATGATTGATTCAAAATCATATTTGATACATTATTCATATCCCAAACGAGTGTTGGAGAGTAGACCATATAAAAAGAGTCTTATACCACTAGCCTCAAGGGTAAACAATTTTTTATTTACTTAAACAAACTGAACACTTCATGTATTAACTTAAGCATCAAAGTGCATTCAGCTCGACACCATATTGGAGTATTCTTGTAATTTTGCTCCTACGACCCGTCCAAACTAGAAGAGAGAGGGACAAGAAAGACCTAGGCAAAATTAGCATACCAGTAAATATCTTTGTCCACCAATCTATCTTTGTCCACCAATCTATATTACATATGTATGCATCCTAGCTATTTTTATATCTCAACAACTACATTTCAATTTTAATAGATAAACTTTTCAAGGGTAGTTTTTTAATTATTTTTTTAAGGTAATTGCATTTGGTATCACTTTTAGAGATAATAATTAAGTGTATAATAACATTTTTTAAAAATTACAAATATTGCAAAATCTATCAATGATAAACTCTTATCAACGATATGGTCTATCATTGACAGACTCATATTATTGATATGGTCTATCACTGATAGACTTCAAAAACAAAATCTAAATTTTACTATATCTATAAATTTTTACGTATTATGCTATATTTACAAATATTTTAGAGTTCATTGTTATATTTGCAATTACAAACTCCGTTAGCTAACGTGAATGCCGATAGACTACCATTTGGGATTTCACTAGAAATAATGGGAAAAAGCCAAGTAGGAAACTCAAACATCTCAAACATTGTGCCCAATATTGGCCAAAGCTCTTCCAGCTGAAGTATGAGCAGCTATATTGGCCGACCAAAGAGTGAAGTTATTGAAGCCGATGTTGAGAGAGATATAGAGAGGAGGAAAAAAATAAAATAAATAAATAAATAAAATAAAATAAAATAAAAACTCTCCAAAAGGCATTTTTATAACTATTTGAAAATTCAAAAAAAGTTAGAAATAAACTTTTGTGAATCAGAATTGAAGGCTATTTCGGTATTTTTGCATAAATTAACTCTATTATTATTATTAATTATTATTATTATTATTATAAAAACGCCTGGGTTGGAATTGGAAATACTCCGTTAGTTCTTTTACAGACTTCGAAAGGTCGTCCGCCAAGCAGAGAGACGCTGCAAGGCTAATCTCTTTGTCCGATGGCGGATTTTTCTCAGCCACTTCTCTCCCCGAGGGAGGAAAATAAACGGATCCACTCTCCGGAATCCGGCCAAAAAGAATCAAAGGCTGTTTTTGCTCCCGACGCCGATGACATCCCTCCGATCAACAACGCACGTGATTTCTACAGAGAGTTCTGTGTTGAATTAAAGAAACTGTGGTATCTTGCAGCTCCGGCGGTTTTCACCTCCGTTTGCCAGTATTCTTTCGGCGCCATCACTCAACTCTTCGCCGGTCAAGTCAGTACCATCGCCCTCGCCGCCGTCTCTATCGAGAACTCCGTTATTGCCGGCTTTTCCTTCGGCGTCATGGCACGTACCCTTTTCCTATTTCTGCAATTCATTGCAAACTTAAAATTTTTCATTAATAATCTTTCTAACCTAACTCTTTATTTATTTATTTGGTTATTGTTTTTCTTTCTTTAAAACCCAGAACAATATTAAGAGGAAAATTATTCGACATGAATTCTAAAATTTGTCGAACTTATGTTTAAAAGAAGAAAAGACAGATTTTGTTTTACATTTTTAGATAAATAGCTTTTAAACTTTTAGTTGATTGGTATCTCACTGCAATATAGTAACTCATTTTTTCAAGATTGGTATTTCTTTAGATTTATCAGAATTCTTGGATCGGATCTTTGTTTTTTTTATTATTATTTGAATATTTATTTGACTTAATGAGTTTTAATACATACAATATTAGATAACACGAGGTTCTACCTCAAAACTAATTGACTCAAGGATGGAAGCCTATATTAAATAGTGTAGCATGTTAAGATTCTACATTTAAAATATCAAGATAACTTAGTCATGTCTATAAAGATATATATCCTACTTCTCTCATTATCAATTGGATTCGAAGATGTAACTCCATGTAATCTAATAATTCTTTTATTATTAATTAATTTAGAAATAAAAAATCATAGACGTTATAATAGCTCATATAAGTCTAAATACATATTTTGTTTATCTATTAGCTTTCATATCCCATTTGGCATCTTCTTATTTCTTTTCTTTATTATTTATCTTTTGATCTTCTCACAATATATAATTTATTATCAATTGGTTTTGAATTGAAAATTCATGTTTATTTAAGATAATATCAAAATTTATAAATTCCGAATGATTAGTTTAGGACTTTATTGAAACTTGTATTTATCTACTAGTTTTCAAATCCCATTTGGTATTTCTTTCAGCTTTTTTTTCTTTTGTCTATATTTGTAATGATCTTCTATCTTGTTCTGGTCTATTTCGGTACTTATTGTCTCAATATCTCAACGGATCTACTTCAATCTTTGATAAATAGACAAAGTTAGAAAGCATCAAAACTAATATCAAACTAGGAAAAAAAAAAAAAGCAAAAATTTAGAGTGTTAGATTTAATTTTCTAAATGTTTAATTTAAAAATAACTCATTTTAAAAATAATAATTAAACTGTTTAGCAATTATTCAAAATAGGTTTTGAAATATTTTAACAATATAATTTATCAAAAGAATTTAAACAAAAGTGATTTTTTTTATAAAAATACATTTTTTCTTTAGTCAATAGTTTAGACTCCACCCATTTTATCTGAGTTAAAAGAAATATTTAACATATTTTTCTATTCTACCAAATTATCTAATTACAATGTATCACGTGGCAAATTTTTCTAGACGTGCATACACAGAGGTGTACCGCATCTAAGTATGGCTTAAAAAGAAATAAAGATAAGAAGAAAAGCGTTAACTAAAAATTGAAAATGACGAAGTGCAGCTGGGAATGGGGAGTGCACTGGAGACGCTGTGCGGGCAGGCGTATGGGGCCGGGCAGTTGGATATGATGGGAGTGTACATGCAAAGATCGTGGGTGATTCTCCTTTCGTCGGCTGTGATTCTAACTCCCATTTACATATTTGCGGCGCCGATTTTGAAGTTTATCGGACAGACGGAAGAGATATCGGAGGCGGCCGGAGTTTTGTCCATATGGATGATTCCTCAGCTTTATGCCTACGCCATGAACTTTCCGATCGCCAAATTCCTGCAGGCGCAGAGCAAGATGATGGCCATGTCCGTCATATCTGCTGTGACTTTGGTATGCTCAATTAAATTCAATTCAATAATCTTTACAAATGTATTACACTAAATTCATTTTGATTTCATTTTAACTTACCTTGAGTCCAAAAATTTAACTGCGGAAAAAGCATAACTACTTGTTTCAATTGATTTGTAAGTGTTGAAAAACGTATTATATATATAAAAGTATTACTCAATCTAAACCGGTTATAATTATTTAGGCCTTAATCAGTTGTCTTTTTTTTTTGTCTTTTTTTTTTTTTATTTTTTCAAAATTAAATCTATAAATTTTTTCTACCCCTAAATTTCTTGTTTTATTGTGTTATGTGCTCACTCTCGATATCTTAAAAAAACCAAGTTATTTTAAGAAAAAATATTATTATTATTAAGAATTTGACAAAAAATTCAACTATTTTATCTAAGAATGAAAAATATGGAAAGAAAATAGACTTAATTTTTAAAAACTAAAACTAAATAATTATCATATTTTAAAATTAAGTTTTTATATGTAAGTTTTGTTTTTTTTTATTTAATTTCTATGTTTTCAAAATCCATTCCCATTTTAAAAACTAAGAACATAGTCTTAAAAAAAAAAAAAAAGAAGATAATTAAATTTTGATTAAGAATTGAAATGTGGATTTAGAAAAGATGAACACTATTATAAAACATACAAAGGAATTATAGTGTTTTTTTTTCCATGTGAAAAAATGGTGTACTATTTTTTATAATAAGAAATATATATATATTTTTTAATTAATTGATATTTGAACACTTGAACAGGTACTGCACACGCTTTTTACTTGGCTGCTAATGCTGAAACTGGGTTGGGGGTTGGCGGGTGGTGCGATAGTGCTGAACGCTTCGTGGTGGATAATTGTGGCGGCTCAGATTGTTTATATATTAAGTGGGAGTTGTGGTCGAGCCTGGTCTGGTTTTTCCTGGAGAGCGTTTCAAAGTCTTTGGGGTTTCGTCAAACTCTCTCTCGCATCGGCGATCATGCTCTGGTTAGTTTCATTTAATTCTTTTTCCTCTCCAGGATTAAATAATATTATTAACTACTTTTGCCTTTTAACTTTTTTTTTTTTTTTTTTTAACTTTACCATTTATTTGAATAATATCTAGTTTGAATTTGATATTGACTATTTAGTCAAACCTCACATTTGACCTCTGATTAAACTATACTGATTAGGTATTGTTTCTTTTTTTAGGAGAAAAAAAAAATATAATAGATAATTAAAGGATTTGGCAAATCCCACAGGTAACGCCATTGGGTTTTAAAAATAATTTCAGGAGCCTTCCATAAAATGTGTAGTCTAATGAAATACTAAGATTCTGAAGCTTGTAAAATTTAATAAGAAAAATATCAATTTATATCCCTAAGTTATTTAGGTTGTGTTAATTTAAACCTTGAACTAAATAATTGTATCAATTTAAACCATAAACTTTTGTAAGCTTATCAATTTACACAATCATCATGTTACATCTGGGGATATCTCGTGTGAATTTTATAATTGTATCGACTAACTCTTAAACTTTGATAAATAAATCAATTTAGCCTTCAGTCAAAATTTCTTTTAAGAATCATCCATGGATTTACTCTAATAGACCATTTTGTAGGATCTTCATTTGAAGATGTCTACGTGTCTTTGTGAATTAATTTATTGATTATTTTCAAAGATAATCGTAGTGAAGGGTCTAATTTGATTGACTTATGAAATTTTAGAATTTTAATTGACTCAAATTATAAGTTTCACATTATATTGATGAAACAAAATTTGAAGAAAGGTGCAAATTGATACACTCACGAGACTTTTAAAATTTAATTTGATACAATTATTGATTCATGTTTCAAAATCTTCAAAGTTTAAGAATATAAATTGATATTTGCCCTTAATTCTTTTCATATGCTTAATTTCTTTTTATTGTACCTTTTACGTGCATTAATTATTTCAATGTTAATTATCATAAAAGAGTGTGATTTGCAAATTAAATATTTACATTACGAAGATGATTTAATGATTTGCATGTGTTGAATTTATTATACATGTTTGGTGCATTAATTAGTTAAATATCAATGACTAAAGAAACCTAATATAAAGTAGACGGTTGACGGGAAATTTTGTAGTATTCTTCTAAAATTTTACTCTCTTTGTTCATACTATATTGTATAACTGGATGCTCATAAATGTAAGTAAATCTCACTCTAATTTACAAATATATTATTGTGACACATAATAAGTGGACGGAGTTATGATATAGAAACATTTCTCAACGATTGACAATCTCAAGTTAAAAAAATGAACTTGCTTTACAATAGTTATCACAAACATGGATTATTCCTCATTGCCCAAACAAATATTTAGCCCAAAAGAATTGGAATCCAACTCAAGAATAGTAAATTCAAAGAGACACAGTCTTCTTAAAGAAAACTTGTTGAGTCTCACATCAAAAAGATGAAAAGTTTAGTTTTGTGGTGGAACATATATTTATCATAGTACATGATCTATGATACCAAAATAAGTATTTGTTATTAATCCATACCAAGTCATAGTGAACTCAAATTAAATAAGGCACTATTTGTGGAAAGTTTCACAATGAATTAGATCTCGTAATTTTATAATAAGAAATTAAAATGATGAAAGGAATTTTCATCTTTTTAATTTGCTTTACTTAATATNACTATTTTTTATAATAAGAAATATATATATATTTTTTAATTAATTGATATTTGAACACTTGAACAGGTACTGCACACGCTTTTTACTTGGCTGCTAATGCTGAAACTGGGTTGGGGGTTGGCGGGTGGTGCGATAGTGCTGAACGCTTCGTGGTGGATAATTGTGGCGGCTCAGATTGTTTATATATTAAGTGGGAGTTGTGGTCGAGCCTGGTCTGGTTTTTCCTGGAGAGCGTTTCAAAGTCTTTGGGGTTTCGTCAAACTCTCTCTCGCATCGGCGATCATGCTCTGGTTAGTTTCATTTAATTCTTTTTCCTCTCCAGGATTAAATAATATTATTAACTACTTTTGCCTTTTAACTTTTTTTTTTTTTTTTTTTAACTTTACCATTTATTTGAATAATATCTAGTTTGAATTTGATATTGACTATTTAGTCAAACCTCACATTTGACCTCTGATTAAACTATACTGATTAGGTATTGTTTCTTTTTTTAGGAGAAAAAAAAAATATAATAGATAATTAAAGGATTTGGCAAATCCCACAGGTAACGCCATTGGGTTTTAAAAATAATTTCAGGAGCCTTCCATAAAATGTGTAGTCTAATGAAATACTAAGATTCTGAAGCTTGTAAAATTTAATAAGAAAAATATCAATTTATATCCCTAAGTTATTTAGGTTGTGTTAATTTAAACCTTGAACTAAATAATTGTATCAATTTAAACCATAAACTTTTGTAAGCTTATCAATTTACACAATCATCATGTTACATCTGGGGATATCTCGTGTGAATTTTATAATTGTATCGACTAACTCTTAAACTTTGATAAATAAATCAATTTAGCCTTCAGTCAAAATTTCTTTTAAGAATCATCCATGGATTTACTCTAATAGACCATTTTGTAGGATCTTCATTTGAAGATGTCTACGTGTCTTTGTGAATTAATTTATTGATTATTTTCAAAGATAATCGTAGTGAAGGGTCTAATTTGATTGACTTATGAAATTTTAGAATTTTAATTGACTCAAATTATAAGTTTCACATTATATTGATGAAACAAAATTTGAAGAAAGGTGCAAATTGATACACTCACGAGACTTTTAAAATTTAATTTGATACAATTATTGATTCATGTTTCAAAATCTTCAAAGTTTAAGAATATAAATTGATATTTGCCCTTAATTCTTTTCATATGCTTAATTTCTTTTTATTGTACCTTTTACGTGCATTAATTATTTCAATGTTAATTATCATAAAAGAGTGTGATTTGCAAATTAAATATTTACATTACGAAGATGATTTAATGATTTGCATGTGTTGAATTTATTATACATGTTTGGTGCATTAATTAGTTAAATATCAATGACTAAAGAAACCTAATATAAAGTAGACGGTTGACGGGAAATTTTGTAGTATTCTTCTAAAATTTTACTCTCTTTGTTCATACTATATTGTATAACTGGATGCTCATAAATGTAAGTAAATCTCACTCTAATTTACAAATATATTATTGTGACACATAATAAGTGGACGGAGTTATGATATAGAAACATTTCTCAACGATTGACAATCTCAAGTTAAAAAAATGAACTTGCTTTACAATAGTTATCACAAACATGGATTATTCCTCATTGCCCAAACAAATATTTAGCCCAAAAGAATTGGAATCCAACTCAAGAATAGTAAATTCAAAGAGACACAGTCTTCTTAAAGAAAACTTGTTGAGTCTCACATCAAAAAGATGAAAAGTTTAGTTTTGTGGTGGAACATATATTTATCATAGTACATGATCTATGATACCAAAATAAGTATTTGTTATTAATCCATACCAAGTCATAGTGAACTCAAATTAAATAAGGCACTATTTGTGGAAAGTTTCACAATGAATTAGATCTCGTAATTTTATAATAAGAAATTAAAATGATGAAAGGAATTTTCATCTTTTTAATTTGCTTTACTTAATATAGGCTAATCATATTATCTTTTATGTAATTTTCACATAACACAACTGTTTAAAAGATGAAAGGAATATTAATGTAAGTTAAATTAGCGATTTAAAGTAATGGGTTTATTATTATTGTGCAGTTTGGAGATATGGTATTTTATGGCTCTGATACTGTTTGCGGGATATCTGAAGAACGCAGAAGTTTCCATCGATGCCCTGTCCATATGGTACGTATTATTGCTTAATTATTGCTTTATATTTAATCAATCAATCTTATCGCACCAAAAAGGTAAAATAAATTATATCCACCGCTGACAACTTTTTGTCTTTATTTCAAAAACTTTATGATTGGACATAAGATAAGAGCATATGACTAACCTAATCTGATGCTCCTTTTTCTTAAAAAAAAATTAATAAGAAGAAAATTATTTTAAAAATAATAGAAATCTTTATTAGATGGTTGTATGGATTACATCAAGATGAACGTAGTTCATGCGACATTCACGTATTTCGCTTAAATTTCTATTGAAGTGTCTATATTTCAATCCATACTTTCACGGGCTAACATGAAGAAAATATTTATTTATTAATTTAAATTTTTTATTTTTGCAATTTGTCCAAAACTTAAATATTTTTTTGTCTTTTCTAGTTTTGAAGATTACATTTTTATTATTAAGTTTTGAGTTTAATTTTCATTTTAGTTCTTAAGTTCCAAAATGTTACATTTTCACTCTTTAAATTTTGATGTTTGTTTTCGTTTGGTCCCGTAAATTTGAAGATTTACCCTTCTAAGTTTAATTCTTAATTAAATACACACTTTTACACCTTAGTGGCAATGTCTATCAATTAATTTAAGAAAATTAAAAGAATTATAACCATATAATTAGCTTTCACTAATTTTCTATCAATATTAAAATTAATTATAAAATTTCAATTCATAGTTATCTTAAATTAAATGTATTGGTAAAGACCACGGAAAATAATAGCGAAAATTTTAAGTATAAAAATATAAAATATTAAAATTGAAGAATCGAATAAATATTAAACTCAAAATTCGATTCGGAACTATAAATTTTAAAAGACCAAATTAAAATTAAACTAAAAATTAAAATTCGATTCGGAACTATAAATTTTAAAAGACCAAATTAAAATTAAACTAAAAATTAAAGATAATAACACAACATTTTAAAATTTAAAAACTAGTTCCAATAATTTGAAAAGAAGACCATCTAGATAAGCTACATTTACTCTAAAATAAATGATATGTTGAAAATAATTTACTGAGTGGCCGGAAAATAAATTGAGTGGGGTTTGGAATTAAAGTGGTAAAATGATGGGTCATGCAGTGTCACGGGGCTAAATCTTTAATACAAAAAGATTTTGGGTCATGCCCAATTCATGCTTTAAATTATTAAAAGTTAATTTTTATGATAAAAAAATCACATTTAAAATTTTAAAACCAAATATTGTATTGATTTTAAATGATTAATAGTATATTTGAAAGCAATTTTAAACGCGACAGGAGTGATTTCAACTATTATAAATCACTCTAAAACATTAATGACATGTTTTTAAGTATTTTTAAAATGATTGAAATCACTTTTATTGATTTTCTAAATTACTTGAAAAATACTTTTAATTATTTAAAATTAATTTTAATAAGATGAAAAATGCGATTAAAAGTATAAAATTAAATATTAAACTAGTTTTATGTTTTGTAATGATTTTAAATATAATAAAAACAATTTTAACTATTTTAAAAGTGAAATTACTCTGATTATTTGATTGGACATTTTACTTGTTAAATTAATTTTGTTTGTTTAATATGTTGCAGCACTAACATCAATGGGTGGACAGTGATGGTCGCTTTTGGAATAAATGCAGCCATAAGGTACAAATGAAAAAAAATCATAATTCACATTATTATTCTTCATGTTTAGTAATATTTTTGAAATGGTAAAAATAGTTCATATCAGGTTTAAAATTATCCTCTAACATATCTTTAATAATTTAAAATTAATTTTAATTTTATATAAATCTTATTTGAAAATATAAAATTAAATATTAAGTTCATTTTCAATCATTACCAACATATTTGACATTTAATGGGCTTAGTTTAAAATTTCACAAAAACATTAAAATGAGTAAAAATAAATTTTGCGAACTTTTAAATTTGTGTGTTATAGATCATTAAACTTTAAAAATGTCTAATAACTTTCAATTTCATGTCTAACACTTTCTTCATATGTATAATTTTTCTTAAAAAAAATAATTGTATCTACTAGATATAAAATTAAATTTAAGTTTAATGAAATTTAAACTTTTAATTTAGTATTTAGTAGATCCATGAGTTTTTAAAGGAAATATATGGAATAGCTTATGACCTATTACTCT
This sequence comes from Citrullus colocynthis, assembly GCA_031780015.1. Lineage (NCBI taxonomy): Eukaryota > Viridiplantae > Streptophyta > Magnoliopsida > Cucurbitales > Cucurbitaceae > Citrullus > Citrullus colocynthis. The sequence goes on from QLSR01000552.1 coordinate 375,840, forward strand.
ATTTTACACAAAATTGAAAATTTAGAAATTTATTGGATATAAAATTAAAAGTTTAAAAAGTTATATACACAAAGTTTAAATTTACACTTTTTAAAGTTAACGAGAGCCAAATAAATATAAATTTTAAAATTCCAAAACTAAACTTGTAATTTAATTTTAAAAAGTAATTTTTTTGCTCAACATACTTTAATTTACTGCACCATTAAATGGTAATTCATATATATTTTTCTTAAGATTTACTACACATTTATGTGTTGTTATGGTTAATATAGTAATAAAACATAAGAAGAATTACACGCAAAAGAATTCGAAGTTGAAGAGCTATATTAAAACATGTTGCCACGATACCAAATAACCATTTTAATAACTAATTGACTTTGTTTTATATTAATATAAAAAAGCACTAAAATTAAGGAATTGGTAAACTCACTCCTATTTGAAAGTGATTTTAAGCATGAAAAAAATGATTTTAATAATCTAAAAATCACATCCAAATATGTCTTAAATACAAAACGTTAGTGTTCATTTTGGAATAATTTTGAAATTATTAAAAATTTTAATTACTCAAAAGCAATTCAAAGTTTTATTTCGCACTTTTAAACATAATATTTCATGGTATTAAAATTGATTTCCAATTATTAAAAGGATTTACAGAGTGATTTTAATAATCACTCCCAACCATATCATTAATCACTCTTATTAGTTGGAAATTGAATAATTGCATTTTAATACAAAGAAATTAACGATTTAAGAGTTAAAAATATGTGTAGCGTTCGTGTGTCAAATGAATTGGGCGCAGCTCATCCAAGAACAGCAAGATTTTCGTTGGTAGTGGCAGTAATATCGTCGTTTGTTCTGGGTCTCATTCTGGCTTCTATTCTCATTATCACAAAGGATTATTATCCTTACTTATTTTCGAGCGATTCAGCTGTGAGACGACTTGTCATGCAACTAACTCCTTTGCTTGGTTTCTGCATTCTCGTCAACAATGTGCAACCCGTTCTATCTGGTTTTGTTTCTCATTTTTCTTGTTAGAGTTGTGTTTGGAATGACTTTTTAAATATTTAAAAATGTATTTTTAAATTAAAAAAATACATTTTTAAACAATTAGAAAGTGATTTCAAAAAGCAAATGTCTTTGTTTTCAAGTAACTCATTTGAATTAGTACTGCAGGAGTGGCTGTTGGAGCTGGATGGCAAGCGGTTGTGGCTTATGTGAATGTTGGTTGTTACTATTTGTTTGGGGTTCCTTTGGGTCTGCTTATGGGTTTTGTGCTTCACTGGGGTGTTACGGTAAGTCCCTTTAGTTTATCCAAATATTTTTATTTAATGAATTTGTCACAATTTCTCTATTTTATGATAATCCTTAAATGAATTTTCACATTTCCTAATAACTACGGTATATAAGTTCGAGGTATTTTATAGATTTTCTCTTCTATATCTGCTAATACTTTTAATGTAATTACTATATTTGCCACTGTCCTTAATCTCTCCTATTAACTCCATTTTTTTAATTTTTGAAACGGAAGAAAAATACTCCACTGGTTCTCTCAGAAAATGTAAAATAAAAATTGCTTGGTAAAAATCTTCATCATCGTAAATTTTGGTATTTAAAATGTGATGTTTACAGGGAATATGGTCTGGGATGATTGTGGGAACCATAATTCAGACATGCATTTTGACATGGATGGTTTACAGAACTAACTGGAACGAAGAGGTGAGTTTGTGTATTTATTTATGGAGTTTCGGTTTTACAACAATAAATAATTAAAATTTGAATGGTGAAAATGCAGGCATGTGTTGCTGAGGATAGAATAAGGAAATGGGGAGGACCCTCTGTTTCCTCATAGAACCACTTCTAAAAGCATGGAAGGAAGCCAAAGATTTAACCAACCAATAGTAGCATTCTGTTTCTATGGTTGTGATGACGAGGTCCAAATCAATTAGGCCTTATTTGATAATGCAAATAATTTTCTTTTTTATTTTTTCTTTTTATAATTGATGCTCGTTTACTCAATGTTAGTTACTTTTGAATTCTTAGTCAAATTTTAGAATAAAAATTACTTATTTATTTAGTTAATAGTTCAAATGTTTCATTAATCAATAAAAAAAATTATTGGTAAAAAAAAAAATGAAAACAAAAAGATCAAATAGCTATCAAAGATTCAAACCATGATTTTGGTTTTCTCGTTCCAATGTAAACTCTAAGTGGACGGCTATTGGAGACAAATTCAGTTCAAAGTTTTTCGACCACATTTTAGTTATATGAGTTCTTTTTTCCCTTCAATAATTGGGTCTCAGAATCCACTCTTTACTTCATTTAGTATGCTCACTCCTCTACTCACCCAATCCAGACCCATTTGTTTGTTCTTTTTTTTTTTTTTTTTTTTTAATTTAATTTAATTTATAAACACTATTTTCTCCAAACCAATTTTATTTTTTCAAGTGTGTTTATTAACACTAAAAATTCAAATATTCATTTAAGAAAACTGAAAGACTTAACAAAAAAAAAAAAAAAAAAAAAAAAAA
>QLSR01000552.1:378375-391574 GCA_031780015.1 Citrullus colocynthis
TTTTTTTTTTTTTTTTTTTTTTTTTTTTTTTTAATTTAATTTAATTTATAAACACTATTTTCTCCAAACCAATTTTATTTTTTCAAGTGTGTTTATTAACACTAAAAATTCAAATATTCATTTAAGAAAACTGAAAGACTTAACAAAAAAAAAAAAAAAAAGAGAAAAAATAAACAAAATTTTATGTGAATGCAATACACATCTATTCACTCAAAGGCATTCGTTTTAGTAATTTCTGCATGGCATCCCATCTCAAACACAATTTCATAGAACTTGAGGGCACAAATTCATACCAAGTGCATTTTTTGTTTCTCGAAACGCAAATTCATTTAAGATTAAATATATGTTTAACCCTAAATACATGAGTTTTGAAATTCAAATTATCGATTTCGTTTTGAATAGATGGAGGCACGTGTCCCATCTGATCCATAAATGAATCTCCCCAATGTGGTTCTTAAGTAGTAGTTTCTTTATTATCTTTAAGAACCTCGCATTTTTTATAGTTTACCTGATAAAAAGAATTGACATATACCGTTATACCAAAAAAGATCCCCTTTCTTTGCTTTTTATTTTTTATAAGAAAAATTTTCGTTAATGTATGAAACTACAAAAGAAAAGGGAGAATGAAGCCTCAAACCAAAGAAGTTAACCAAAGACCTCTCCACCAATTGGTCAATAGTGAATCAAAACTATATGAACGGAATAATTTAGACAATTTACCCCAAGTGATACAAAACACCCCTTTTCTAGAATAAGTAACGCAATTCTACAAACCTAAATTAATTAACCACTAAATTGAATATATATATATATATATATATATATATAATATAGACACACACACAAGCATTTGAGGCTAAAACATGTAGTATGTCAACTAATTAATGCCTACATGACCTCTCTCTTCACCTTCCGTGTTCCAGATCTCAAGATTTTGCTTCGATCTCCGTTTGTACAACTTGAAATGGAGCAGCAAAATTACAAAATTTAAAAACTACTAAGAGCAAACGGAAATCAACATAGATTTTCCTCAAACATATTTCACTCCTCAGAATGTGTATGATAAATTTATAACGTTTCAAGTATATCTAGGAATGAACAATCTTTTATGGGTTGTCCATCATTATCCACTTGCCAAATCACGAGGAAATTAATGCCCAGCAAGAAGAACAACAACTTATGATAATTCACACTATATGGTGAAACTACTTCCAAACAAATCAATAACAAGTCCCAATTTGGTTACCAAGATCATACGTAAGTTCCTTACCTATATAGGAGATAAGTTTAGATCAATATCATTTTTTCAAAAAAAAATCCCAGTGACAGACAGTTAACTAGAATCGATCAAATCAATGATCAAGGAAATAGGGCATGGTGGCAATCAAAATATGATAGATCAGTGGTTATAAGCGTTCTTATTGCACTGCGCTTTATAGCCTAAGGATCAAACACTAATTGAGTAAGAAAAAAAGCTGGAACATACCCATCAGATAATAGTATATGACCCATCAAAGCTTAAATTATATGAAAAAAGATCTCCAATAAGTTCAAACAGACAAAAATGAAAATTCGCCAAAGAACAAAAATCCCTATAACGAAGAGAAACTCAAACCTAAGCTGTAAGAACCACCGCGCCGCCAGCCTCCTTAATCTTCTTCTCGGCGATCTTGGACACAAGCTTGGCCTTCACCACAACAGGCTGATTCTCCGGCAAGACACCCTTGCCCAAAACCTTGAAATAACCGAACTGCGTGACATCAACCAATGGAACGTTGTCTTTGGAGGCCTTATCCTTCACTTCTTGAGGGATCAAGGACCAGATCTTGTCGACGTTGACAATCGGGCAGTAGAACTTGTTGCGAAGCTTGTGAAAGTAACGCATACCGACTTTACCGAAATAACCAGGGTGATACTTATCGAAGAGAATCCGGTGGTGGTGCATACCTCCGGCGTTTCCCCGACCACCAGGATGCTTTCGGTGTTTGCCGATTCTACCATGGCCGGCGCTAACGTGTCCTCTCTTCTTCCTGTTCTTCTTGAAACGAGTCGTCATGGCGGATCTCTCCCTCTCTCACACACTCTCTAGGGTTTCGGCTGCTCGGAGAAGATTGAATGACAGTAGGGTTTGGGGAATTATATGAGTTGGGAGAAAAGTGTGTTGTTCTGTCATGGACTTGAGCCTCGATATGCTGAGAAGAAGGAATGGGCTTCATGACGCTTTCTATAAAGTTGGGCCCAATGTGTTTTGGAAGGGCCCAATTGTTCGATCCGGTCCAAAATACGTCTGTCTGTGCTCTTTTTTCTTTTCTAAAAAATTGATTTTTTTTATTTAGATAATATATGGGGCGGAGGAATCATAAGGGATTATTTAAAGCTTATCTTAAATGTTTTCACATATTGATCTTTACGTAATTTAAAACTAAATATTGTTTTAGTTAATTTTTTTTTAGGGGGTTCGAAGTCGAACAATGGAGGATCGGGAGTGGTTGTAATTAGACGTCGTAAAAATTCGAAATATGAAATATGAATGTCAATGTAAAAATATTGAGGTCCCGATTTTATAGAAATATCAATGAAAATTTTGAAAAATTTTATACAAATTATTATAATTAATTAATAAAATTTTGTGTAGCTTAATTAGACTATAATTGATAATTTTTAATCATCATTTCTATTAAGTGAGACAACATTTATATGTATGTGGAAATTTCAATTTTTGTTTTTTTGGAAATTAAAATTTTAGATGGTAAAAATATAAAACTTACATCAATTCAATTTTGAGGCGAATTGATGTAAAACTCCAATGGAAAAATGTTTGAATTAAGTTAAAAATAAATATATGTTATTCTCTCAATTTTTGTTTATTCTTAGTGAAAGATTTGGATGGCAAAAAAACAAACTAACATCAATTTAATTTTAAGGTGAAATAATGTGAAAATTCAATGAAAAATGTTTGAATGATGTTAAAATAAATATATGTTATTTTTCTCAAGCTTGAATTCTTTGAAATGAGATTGCTAGATGGTAAAGAAACAAAACTTACATTAGTTCAATTTTGATGTGAAATTATGTAAAAATTCAATGGAAAAAAACAAAGCTTATATAAATTAAAGTTTAAATGAAGTTAAAAATAAATATATGTTATTTTTCTCAAATTTTGTTTATCGGAAATGAAAGCTTTAATTTGGATGGTAAAAAACAAAACTCTCGTCAATTCAATTTTAAAATGAAATGATATGAAAATTTAGTGGAAGATGTTTGAATGTAGTTAAAAATGAACACTTTTTCTCAATTTTGGTTTTTTGAAAATTAAAACTTGAGATCGTAAAAACTTACACATCTAATTACTAAAAAAAAGTCGAATAAACAGTAGAAATTTCCATGAAAATTTCAAAATTTCTCAAAATTTCGAAAAATTAGGAGAAAATCGAAATTCCTGCTTGTTGATATTTGGGCCGAAATTTTACACTGTCATATTACGTTTGAAGCATGAATGTGTATTATCTACTTACCTAATATTTACATAAATATAGTGAACAAAAATACAATTCACAATTGTAATTGGTTCTTACAATGATAATAAGTTCATACGATAATGGTTGATTTACATAGTTTATCTTGATATGGATGGTTTTTGTTTTTCTTTTTTTTTTTCTTTTTTTTTTCATTTTAAAATTGAATATGAAGCTCCGTTTTCTAAAATGTTTTCAAATATCGTTTGTTGTAAGATTAAAACTAAATATTGTTTTGTTGATATAATTTTCATACTTTACCCTTTCTTTAATTATTAGTTTATATATTTTTAAGTATCTAATTTTAATTTATATACTCTCAATTTTGAAATTTTAAAGTTATAACTTTAATTTATTGAAAGTATAATTACCAAGATTGAACATTTAGAAGTATAAAATTTAAAATTAAACAAATTTCAAAATATTGTCGTACAAGGAAAAAAATAATATTTTAACCTATAATTTTAAATATAGTATTTTATTTTTTAGTTTTTGGTCTAAAGTCAGACAATCGAAGAGTTGGGAATCTAGCAACTATTGTTGATGGTAATTAGATGTCATGTCATATAAAGCACATGTCTTACTTATTCAAACTATGCTTGCATTGACATAAATATGGTGAAACTTTTTATTATTCACATACTGTCATTCGCTTTGACAGTGACAATCAATATAATTTTTACAATTCACATGGTAATGCTAAGTTACATAATTTATCTCGATTTTGATGGACTATAGTTCTACCGATAGTTTTTTTAGTTCATGGACATGAAAGGAGTGGACATTTTGGTTGAGGATATAATGCTTTAACTAATTGATTCATGTTCCGATGGACATAATTCTAATCATAATTACTATAATTACAATAATCATACAAATAGCTAGTTTATGAAAATTAAATTTTGTGCCATATTTACCATTTTAATTTTTATTTTATTTATAAATTCACCATCACGTGTGACATTTTTTATCACTTAAAATTTGTTTCCATTTTTTTTAGAGTCAACTATGACTAAAGTTGGTGATGGATGCTTTTCTAGCTCAACTCCAACATTAAAAATCCAAATGAACATTGCAATGGAAATACTTCATCACATCCTCATTTTCTCACAACCTAATGGCTCAAAATTGTTTAAACTTTGGTTCACACCAAAGAATAAAGATGACAATTCAGAAAGAAAACTCGAACCCCTGTTTAACATCCAAGTGAAATAAATGAATCCATAATGTACTATTTTTGGCGAACCAAAACAAGAAACGCCGATTCTCATAAATCTAGCACCACCTCTAACAAATTGCAATATTTGACGGTTCTTTCCTAAGAACTAGGAAGCAGCAGGCAAACTCAAGATAACAAGACAAAGGATAAGGGGAGTAGTTTTTGATTAGCACTAAACAAATTCATTTTTAATGTTTAAAGACCTTATATTATATGATGATATCGTAAAAATATAGCAAAGCCCACCGGCACGCTCGAATGAAATAATACATCAGGCATTAACACTAATATTTAATTATTTACATTTAAAAGAGTGTCACTTTTGAAGTAAAAGGGCAGCACCAACCAAGCCAAGCCACAAGGTCAGCCCAAGCCAGAAGGCTTGGCTTTTTCCCAAGCCAATCGGAGGTCGCCAAACAAGAAAGTCCCCCAAATAGTCCCTAGACGATGGCAGCTGATTCGTGGTCGACCAGCTTCCTTTCTGGTCTTTGTCTTTGTTCTTGTCGCTCCACGTTGCTGCGTAGCTGAATCAATCACGACTCTTGTTAGAAACCACGTGAAGCCATGGTTCTGAATAGTGACCTTCAAAAGTCAAGTGCATTTTCAACATTTTCTTATTCACGCAATTTTTCTTACTCAGGTTAACATATTACGTATGGAACAGGATTTTCTTGAAATGGTTAAAATAAGAATGGCAATAGAAAAGAAAAGGCCAATGCACTTTTTTAGTTGCTTTGGTCTTGTTGTATTTGCATTTGAGATATATGAATGGTCAAAGAATTGAAGATTGGATCATATGGGGCTATTCATTTTACTTGATCTTCCATGTTATATGTTGTTGTTTCATCAAACTTTTAATGAAACACTTTAGCTACTCAATGTTAAGTTTATGGAAGTATAAGGACTAAAATGTAGGAACATAATGTTATAATAATTCCCTTGAGGTCTCTCCTGATCTGGGCCTTGGGGCGGCTACAGAGCTCCAGGTATAGGGAGCAAAGCTCCAACTCCCAGTTACAAAATATAAAATGTTATAAGAGTTAAACAAGTACCAAAGGAGTATATTTTTAGTTTTCAACCAAATGAAGAACAGCTACAGAGCTCCAGGTATAGGGAGCAAAGCTCCAACTCCCAGTTATAAAATATAAAATGTTATAAGAGTTAAACAAGTACCAAAGGAATATATTTTTAGTTTTCAACCAAATGAAGAACAGTTACAAAGCTCCAACTCCCAGTTATAAAATATAAAATGTTATAAGAGTTCAACAAGTACTAAAGGAGTATAGTTTTAGTTTTCAACCAAATGAAGAACAGGTTACCAAACGAAAACCAGGAATTTCAGACTAATAGACATGTTATGTTTTTCCCCTTCTTTTCCCAGTTGCATTTTCTTCCAAAGGAGAAGGTTCTTACCTTTTAGGGACTTCCAAATGTCAGTAATGAAATTTATCTAACAAGAATGTTAGAAAATGATGAGGAAATCCATAGTGAAATTGCAGGCAGACATAACTTGGCAGCCCAAATGCTTAATTAAAGCTCTAGGATATGTGATGATACCATTATGCATTAAGGTAAATTCAAAGTCGTGCCAATGTTGAAATTATAGAAGAATGAGGCTCCAAGGTACTGAAAATTAGGCTAAGCAGTGATTAGAAATATTAATTGAATATAAAAGAGAAATCAGTTGATCACCTGTCGTAACTAGAACCAATTAGAGGTATTGTAACCATTTCCTCCTGAGATATCTTGATTTTTGGTGCTTGCAAAATATAGCGAAGCTCGGCCGCCTGGCGCCTGATGCTGACACTGGGATGCGTCTTCTCTAATTGCTGGTACAGAGCAATGCAATCTCCATGGCGGTTATTTGCCTCATAAGCCATAGCAAGCCATATTTGGATCTGAAAACCAGAAGGAAATTTTGAGTTTCAGCCAACAATAATGCAACTGTAAACTGTAAGGATCATAGCTCGAAAGGAAAATGTTGATTGAAACTCCATTGGAGCAGTAAACTGACCTCACCACCGAATAAAGTAGGCCTGGGAATAATTGTAAGCGCGCCTTCTAAAAACTCAATGGCTCGACTGTACATGCCCCTGCCGTATGCCTTCTGGCCCAATTCAAACATCAACTGAGCCGTCGCTCTTCGTTCCGCCTGTTCTTTAGCTACCTATACAGACGCAAACAGAAAACAAAAGCTTATCTAACCACAACCAATTTCGCATCTGTCAAAAACACGAACGTTTATCAAGCAAACAAAATAGATTTTCAGGATGAAAGCCAGAGCGAAGTTGTATATGATTGGATAAAGAATGCAATGAGATGGAAGAATAGTGAATTAACGTCTTATTGATAGTTAACAATCGACTAAACTGCAAACGAATTAACCAGATAACCAACCTTTTCAAGCTCCTTTCTCACTCTCATCCTCTTTTCTTCCTCGGTTTCGTCTACGCCCTCGCTCCCTTCTTCCTCTATTTTACTCTGTAATTCTTCCGCTTTCTTCTCCAATTCCCTCCTCTCCTCTATCTCCTTCACTCTCTTCCGCATTTCTTTCTCCCAATCGAACTTCTCCTCTTCGTCCAACCCGTTACTGTCCCAATTTTCTTCTTCATCACTCTCGAACTCGACGCCACCGTTCTTCTTCGAATTCGATTTTCCACGAGCCACGATTCTTTGGCTCCTAGGCTCACCATCCGGTTCGAAGCTTTTGCCGATAACCGCAGCATAATAGGCGTTAAGGTCCCTCTTGTGTAAGCTCAAAACAACGTCAAGAGCCAATGGACGAGCCTTTCGATCTGCCAATACAATCCGAGGCGACGTTACGTCCAGCAACAAAGCCCAATTTCCAAGAACCACAGCCATAATCAAAGAAGAAGCTTGCTGTGAGGAGGAGGAACAATCAGAACTGAGATATCGGCTTCCTACAGTCGATTCAGGGCAAGATATTTTTCCATTGCTGACAGGTCCCAAATGACTTAAATACCATCCACAAGTCCGCCAGGATCCCCAAGGCCAACCGTAGATATTTGAATTTCACGAGGGCATTTCCGTCTTTTGAACTGAATTTGGCGCCACGTGGAAGTCCCTACTATCGCAGCAACACGAGATGGAGAAAGATCGATGATTGTAGACGACACGTCGTCTCGAATAATGAATATCGTTTTTTTTTTTTTTTTTTTTGCCTTTTTAAATGTAAAACAAAATTTCATCGCTCGACCAGAATTCTGCTGGCTCAGCGAGGAGTGAGCTTTTTGGTCTTTCTGCTGTAACAGTGGCAGCGGCTTTTTCTTGTCTTTCATGAATCTTCAGATAACAATTCTGAGCTCCTAATTGATTAAATCCAAAGCCATTGATTTTCATTCATGTCTTCGTTCATTTGCAATTTACAAGTTCCTCGTCCCAATCTTTTGATTTGTCGCCAGCTACATGTCGATAAAATTCGCTCTCGTGGACTTCCTTTCACCAACAATAAGGTTCTGCGGTGGAATCATTTCTCAATCAATTGTCGATTCCTCTTACCTCCTCCGAAGTCGGCCATTAACGGATATGGAATATCGGTCCCGAGTTCTTCGGAAGAGCGAGAAGAAGGCCATGGCGAAGCTGAGTTTGATATTGTAGATAAGCTTCGGGGATTGCTAGGCAATCTACGTTCGATTTTGCCTGGTGGGAGCTGGTGGAGCTTATCCGAAGAAGCTGAAGCCAGAATTTCGGTTGAGCCAGTGACTGTGACGCGGGCTCTTGGCAGGATGTGGGACCTGGTTGCTAGAGACCGTTGGATCATCTACTCCGCATTTTCTGTTTTGGTTATTGCGGCGGTCTCTCTCTCTCTCTCTCTCTCTCTCTCTCTCTCTCTCTCTTCCGCTCTAGTTTAACTCTGTATGTTTAGTTTCATAGCATTAGTTTAGAATCCGAGTTTCAGCATCTGATTATGAATTTTGAAATGGGTTAAACAGATGATAAATTACTTTGTAGTTGAAATGTTTGAGCGCTTATAGTTATATAGGTGGAATGGAAGGTACTCTAATCGAATTTTAGGGAATCGACGTGATTTAGTCTGAAGCCGATTTTGTAATGTTTTCTGACTCTCGAACATTTATCTTTCAGCTTTCAGAGATATCCATACCGCACTTCTTAACAGCAACGATATTTTCTGCTGAGAGCGGCAAAATCTCAGTATTTCGCAGGAATGTGCAACTCTTGATGTTATTGTGTGTCACTTCAGGAATATGCAGGTCAAAATCTTGTATGGCCAAAGATCCCTTCTCTCGCTTTAAAGCTAACTCTGTGCCAATAATTTTGAAACTAAACTTCCCAAATCTGTAATTTCATTCACATTGTTGGCCATTGGCAAATTAAAAATTTTATGTTAAACTTCAATTTTTCTTCCATTTGTTGCAAAATGACAATTTTTAGGGAATACTGCAACAGAAATGCTCATGCATTGACTTGATTATTTGTTCTTTTGAGTTTCAGTGGTGTTCGAGGTTACTGTTTTGGAGTTGCCAACATGATCCTGGTGAGTTTCACGTCATAATTTTTCAGGCAAAAAACTATGTTTAAACCTGTTTTAACCCTGTCGGTGTCTCTACAATGTTGCTTAATGGATGAGGGTTCTGGGGTGTATGCTATTTTGTGGGGATCTTTGGGGGTGAGCATAACAATAGAGTATCAGAGGGGTGGAGAGCGATCCTTTTGATGTTTGGTCCCTCATTAGATTCCACATTTTCCTTTGGGCTATGATTTCTAAGACCTTCTGTAGCTATTTGATAGGGACTATATCGTATAGTTGAACCCCTTTCTTTAGCTTGGACTTCTTTTCGGGAGCTCGTGTTTTGTATGCTTTGTATTCTTTTATTTTTTCTCGATGAAAGTGGTTGTTTTCAAAAGAAAAGGAAAAAAAAAAAAAGATGAGGGTTTCATTCCATTTTTACGTTATCCTGATATCCTGTTATACTTCCTAAGGATTTCTTCCATAGGTTGATATGCTATAAAACGACCTCATGATATTTGAATTACTTATTATTTGCTCTTGCACCAAAGTGAACATTCGGATGCTAGGCGGGTAAAAAGTTATTATTTTCTATACCTCTTGTTGAACAAGATACGGTGTGACTTTCACAATGACTGGATGCCTCTCATGAACTGCAGGTCAAAAGAACAAGAGAAACACTTTATTCTGCTCTTCTTCTACAGGTTCTGAATGATTGAGAAGCCAACTCCTATAACTTTCTTTTCCAACTGGTGGAGTTCATCAAGTTGCTTCAAGTCTCTCTCTGATCTCTCTCTCAATATAATTTATTTGGGGATAATTTGCTTGTAGGATATATCATTTTTTGACAATGAAACCGTTGGTGATCTTACAAGTAGGCTTGGTGCCGATTGCCAGCAAGTGTCAAGGGTCATTGGAAATGATCTTAATTTGATATTACGCAACATTCTTCAGGTTTTCTTTTGTGTACCAATAACAGATGCCTTGCAAGGTTATCAGTTCTTAATCCAACACTTTTCTCTTTTTCCTAGGGGGGTGGTGCTTTGATCTATTTGCTTCTTTTGTCAAAGCCTCTTGGTTTATGCACACTGCTCATATGCTCCATTTTAGGAGCAATTATGCTAGTGTATGGCCGGTAAGAATGGTGTCCAGACACCCTAATAATTTTTTCCTTCCCAGGCAAAACATTCCTTTGAGTAAATTAAGTTTACTCAACGTTTGAAATATCATTCAATTTGGAGTCTGGCTTGCTTCATGATCTTATTTCTACATCTGTTTTTTTAGCTTAGAGAACCCTATCAATTAATCAGATTGACAGGCAGACTGGTGAAATAATCAAAAAAGCACTGTTTTATTCCAATAGACACTTTTTTATGTTGGTGATATTATAGATTGGCATGCATGTTTGTTAACCTTCTTGTCTTCGTTCAGTTATCATTGTGTTTGTGTGATTTTGTTGATTTCTTATAAGTAACATCCCAATGCATGTCCATGATCATAGATATCAGAAGAAGGCAGCAAAGATTGTCCAAGATGTCACTGCTTCTTCCAATGACGTATGGTAAATTTTTGTTTTTACATATTTGATGATGTTTTGTTCGGAATTTTGAAAGAGAAATTCTAATTTTCGCAATAGGTTGCACAAGAAACATTGTCTTTGATCAGAACAGTTCGTGTTTATGGGACTGAGAAGGAGGAACTTGGAAGGTAGACTAGTGTTACAAACCCTGTCTAATTTCATTTATCAACAGTTCTTTTTAAATATGTATTAATCATAATAAATCAAATAGTGTTTAGTTTTTCAAACTGATAAATGCCCATTACTTAATGCCTAGGTATGAGATGTGGTTGGAAAGATTAGCTGATGTGAGCTTAAGACAGAGTGCAGGATATGGCCTTTGGAATTTTAGTTTCAATTTTCTATACCATACGACTCAGGTTCCGCTCTTTTTACTTTGTACCATTGCAAAATGAATATTCCCTTTCCTTTTACCTTTAATTTCCAACTTTGTTACAAGTCTTTCCAGTTAGCTACATCACAATTCATTCATGTTTAATCACTTTTCTAGTAAACATTGGACTACGTACTAATTTATGTATATAATTATGTATATTTTTCAGTCAGCATTATGTTGTGTGTAGGTTGGGTTAGTTAATACGTGGAGAGGGAAGTATAGTTTGCAGAGTATGGTAGTTATGAATAGTGTGGGTTAGGAGATATGTGGAACTATAAAGAAGTATTGGATAAAGATTCCTGATAACTTGGAATTGGGAGATGAAGATAGAGCTCACGTTTTTCCAGTTTGTGTCTTCCTCGCCCCCCAATATAAATATCAATTTGGTTCCCATAAAATTGGTATTAGAGCAATTGTTCTCGAGCACAAATTTCAGGGTTAGTATAAAGTTGGAAATGTGTCATTTTGTTGGTGGAAATGAAGAGTGTTTTGGTAGGGGAGCAAGCATTGGAGGTGAAGTACGGGGATGTTCCCATGAGTTGATGGTGTCAAATTGAAGCTGGTTGGAGGGAGATGTGTAAAACCAAATGTTGGAAAACCCAAGTTGGAAGGGCTGGATTGAAAATGTCCAAACCCATATGAATGTACAAAAAGGTACGAATGTGCTGAATGGTGGCCGGTTATTAGTGATGGTTCAACAACCACTGGCGGAAGGGACGGGAACATGTCTGGTTGATGGTTCTCTATATGACTTAGGCTTGATGAATTTCTGCAAGGCAGCTCCGGCTCATGTGGCTTTGCAATTTTGGGGTGGTTTGTATGAAATCTGATGCTAATAAGGCTGTCTTGTGTAATTGTCAAGGCATAAGAACTGCACAATCTAGTCTCAAATGATTTGGGTGAAATGTTTCCCTCGAGTTTGTTGGAGGAAAGTATGGTTTGTCAGGGTAAAGGAGGTTGGGAGATCTGGGAGATAGGGAAGGATTTGGTAAATATACCAAATACATGGAACTTGGAGAGCAGGGGAGGGCTGTTGTATTTCTTTCTCATTTTGCAGTTATTTCAATATGGTTAACATTTTGGTTCTGTTCTTATCAGAATCTGTAGGATTCTGAACATGCCCCTCAAAAAGGTGTTTATTTAGGTTCACCAGTTTTGAGACGAATTTTTATATTGTATATTTTATATACATTTTTTTAATACTCATTTGGGCATGAGTTTTGATACCATATTAGATAAATATGGGGTTCATCACAGAACTAATTGACAATGAGAGAAGTAATACATGTATCTTATAATGATTGTGAGGTCTTTCTATCTTTCCAATGTGGGATTCTTAACACCAATGCATGATTTTTTTTCTTTTTTTCAAAGTGCCAATGCAATGATTGAAGGATCTCTGTATTCCCAAACTATACCTTTCAATGCATCCAACTTTTCTTAAAAATAATAAAAAGTGAGAAAAGACAAAAAAAACATTTTTGAACTATTATTAGAACTTATACTGAACTTGAAATCTAGATATAATGTCTTTGCTAATTAGTACTTGGGAGGATATTGTGTAAAAACTCCCCCTCCCCCTCCTTTTGCTTTCTTACTATTATTATTGTTATTAATTGTTTGCTTGTTTGTTTTTTTACATTGCATATTTTCTGTTTCTAGGTCATTGCTGTGCTATTAGGAGGAACATTTATTCTATCCGGTCGTATAACAGCTGAACAACTTACAAAGTTTATATTGTATAGCGAATGGTTAATTTATTCAACATGGTGGGTGGGGGACAATTTATCCTCCTTGATGCAGTCTGTTGGGGCAAGTGAAAAGGTCTTTCAGTTGATGGATCTCTTGCCTAGCGACCAATTTGTATCACAAGGCAAGCTACTTACTGAACTGTGATGGAGATGTTAAGGTCATCAATATTCATTTGATGAAGTTAATCTGTTTCATGACTGTCTTTCTTTCGTTCTTTCTTTCGTTCTTTCTTCTTCTTCTTCTTTTTTTTTTTTTTTTTTTTTTTTTTT